>JAWHQI010000315.1:2765000-2817500 GCA_033032865.1 Dactylorhiza incarnata | reverse complement strand
TTTATGTTCAATTATTTGCCCTTCCTAATTTGTGTTATAATATTGTAGGTTGTCTCAGCGGCCAAAAAGTTCAGATATGCGGGCATCCCCCCTGAGTTAGAGGAACGATTGAGGAGGATGTTCGATTCAGTTATTGCATGTGGACGTCATGCTACCATTCCTGAATTAAGGAGTAATCCACTAGAGTCTACCGACGAGAGAGCGTTGTCCGGTGGGGAGAATGACATTCAGGAGGATAATGTTGCACCACCTCCCCCCGAGGTCACATCGGCGAGGAAGAGGAAGAAAGGAAAGAGAAGTGCCACCAGCTCCGTCTTAGAAGATCTGGCAGAATCTTCAAAGACCATCAGTCGATGCATTCAGGAACATCCAAAGAGCAACCCTTATACTATTACTCAGGCATTAGAGCGGTTAAGTGGATACCCCGACGTTGTAGCGGACGAGAAATTCTATGACTTTGCCATCACATTTCTGTTGGACAAAGGTCATAGAGAGGCATTTATGTTCCTACCCGAGGGTATGAACATAAAGTGGATTTATAACCGCTACAATGGTGGGGGGTAGAATTATTCTGGTTAGGGTCATGGACTTTGGGACTGTTATTTTTATTGTGTTTGGATATTTATTGTATTTCTACTGTTGCTACTGTTAGACTGTTATTCATGTTTGACTGTTACTGTTATTCTGCTACAATGTTGGATATTTCTAGTATTTGTATGTTTCTGCTAGACTGTTTACGACGTTTTATGTTATTGTTGTTGTGGTTGTGTTTAGACATTATTCTTATTAATGTCCAGTCTTTTGTGTATCAGAATATGTCTACCAATGACTCTGATGATTCAGAAGATAGCTTTGAGGCTATTCAAAATTATGCGATCGCACATCATCAAAATGTGGTAGCAGCAGTTAGTATCTTAGCTGAAACCAATTCTCTTTTCAACCAACCAGTACCTTGCATGACTTCGAAGCAAACAAGTGATAAATGGGTAGGAGAAATGCTAGCATGTTCGACAGTCCGGTTTCATAATTCATTTCGGATGTCCCAAGATATTTTTATGGATCTATTGCATATCTTGGAGGAGAAGTACGGATTTCACGGGACGAGACGGACTGCATCTAGAGAGATTTTGGCACTGACCTTGGACATACTGTCTCATAACGAGGTCATGAGGAAGACATGTGAGCGGTTTCAGCACTCGACAGAGACTGCTAGCAGGTTTTTTGGAGAAGGCATTCGCGTGTTGATACTACTGGCGGCCGAAGTGATTCAACCATTAGATAGATCTTTCAGTAGCACACCGCCAGAGATTCTGTATGACACACGTTACATGCCATTCTTTAAAGATTGTGTCGGTGCAATTGATGGAACACATGTTCATGCATGCGTACCTGTTCGTGATCAAGTACCGTACATTGGGAGACATGGCATGCCAACACAAAATGTGATGGCTGCTTGTGATTTCAACATGTGTTTCACGTTTGTTATGCCAGGTTGGGAAGGCTCTGCGCATGATAGCCGCATTTTCAATTATGCGCTTCGGGATCCCCGTTACAAATTTCCACATCCACCACCAGGTAATAAGATTTCTACTCCATTTTTTATACTTCTCACCTTTGAAGCATAACGAATTTTGATCCTGGTTTTCAGGAAAATATTACTTGGTGGACTCTGGGTATTCGTTACAAAGGGGATACTTGAAACCATATCCAGAGACACGTTATCATCTCCCGGACTTTGCTCGTGGCGGGCGTGCACCGGAAGGACGCCGAGAGATATTCAATCACGCGCACTCATCCCTTAGAAGTGTCATTGAAAGATCATTCGGGATTTGGAAGAAAAAGTGGGCCATATTGCGTGATATGCCGAGCTACAGCTTCGCCAAACAAACCGATATTGTGATGGCGACAATGGCATTGCATAATTTTATTCGGAGGCACCCGTCGCGGAGGGATATTGATTTCAATGAGTTCGAGCAGAGAGGTGGTGATGAGGGGGTGAGCACACAAGGGCATCAAGTAGTTTGTCCTGACACAGCAGGCGGGGTAGATGAGATGATCACGTTGCGTGAAAATATAGCGCAACAGTTGTACACTTCTAGATCTTAGATGGTGAGATGAATTATTGGTATTTATATCTATTATAGTCAGTATTATCAAGATTGTGTATTTTATGGAACAACAATTTTTTTTTCAAAAACTCCATTTAACCCAAACAAAATTTATAAAACTCTATTTCAATAAGCACTGAAAACTCCATTTCACCCAAACAGTTTTTTAACAAAACTCCATTTCTCAGAAACAGCTCTTTTTCAAAACTCCATTTCTGATCAGCAGCTTTTCATCAGCAACAGCCCAACCAAACGGAGCCTAAGTTGAAATATGACTTAGCGTGAAAGGCGTAGCTCAGGGAGTATGCCAAAGTGTGCCTTGAGAGCACGAAACGGATGGCTTGGTTTGCCTCCGTTGGTGTTGTTTGCGGATATATATATGCTGCTGACTCTTACTTGCAGGGAAGGAGCACCGCCGCCCCGAGTGTGGGTCGGGGTCGTTATAAATCTTGGTCAGCTAAAGCTAACTGGTTACTTGTTTTCCCACCAATTGGTGGATTTGCTTATACAGGTCCCGGTGAGACTAGCAGGAGATAGCGGGCTGAAGCCCCTGCTGCTGTGTTGTGCTGGCCCTTGAAGGCCAAAGATTTTGTTTACTTTTGTTCATGTATGGCCGACCTGCGTGCCGATGTTTGGAAGCCACTTAGATGATGTAAACAAACTTATGTAATAGTTATTTATGTATTTCATTCCGAGTAGTGATGAGGACATGTATATAACTGGTTTCAAGTAAATGATAAATATGCTTCCGTTGTGACTCTGATGCTGAGATAGTTATAGTTGTTAACTGTTTAATGCTAATTTTAGTAACGCGCTCTTCTGTTCATTTTATATGGCGTGGGGTCCCGGCCGAACCTACTATTATATGCTATGTGACAGGGAGGGTGTTACATTTGTCTTGCTGGTTTTCGGGTACAATGCGCACGATCACCAACTTCCAGTGCGCACGACCACTAATCGTGCGCCACTGATCGTGCACCCTGTTTTCTATAAATATACAGCCCGCGAAATTAGGTCGGATGATCATTTCCAGCGCAGTCTCTCTGCTGTTTCCGCCATTTCCGCAGGTTCTCCGCCCCCTTTGGCCTCCTCCATCATCCTCGAGCTCCAAGGAGAGGTATTTAGCCCTATATCCACCAATATCCAAGGAGAAGGAAGCTAGGTCGTGCGGCCGGATCGTGACACGAAGAAGACGGGCCATTGGAAGGTAGTGACAGCCTTCTCTACCCCGGACGCAGTTGAGGACTGAGCTAGGACGCGAATTGACAACCCAGCGATTCCAACCGTGAATCCCAATGAGCCTTCAGATTGGGTCGATTCCTTGCTCTCTCTCTCTTTGTATTGGTAGTTGTGTAAGCTAGATTTCTCTATACTTTGATGATGTACACTATGAACCATGTTATGTAATGCTTATTTCATTTTATTGAAATTATCTTGTTCATATGTGTGTATGAGGTGCGCCCCCATCCATTTTCCATTCCACCATCATGTTCGTGTGCCGCACTAGCAATTGCTAGTGGCGTGCTTGTCGAAGAGGTGCTTGCGACCCTCATTCTGTTTGCCTACTCATCCATCCGCCCTTACGAAGTAGTGCGCTCAAGGCCTACGTAGTCTCCATCCCGCCAAGCGAAGCATTGCATAACGGCATTGCATAGGAGTAGTTGTAGTATTTTCTCATTATTTCCACCAACCAAAACCCCCGTTTCCGCATTCCATCCGACATACAATCTCAAGTCTTGCCTCAATAGTAAACTCCACCTTACTGTGTTCCTTCGAGATCGATACTTGGGGATTCACTCCCACATTTTATATTACTTGAATGATCGGTACACTGCCGTTTCGTGCCGCAGTCTTGCTACCGCCTATAGCGGTGTGCTAAGATCTGCGCATCACCTAACACTCCTCTAAGTATGAGTAATATTTTATGTTAATCAATGATTCATACACTCACTATTTTGGTAATCTACATGTGCTAAAAATCTTAGTCTTGCATGATTGTGTAGTGTAATAGTTTTTAACATATTAAGTTGTATGTCTAAATTACCTACACTGTCTTTCAAAAAATAAATTTCTTGCACACATAGAAGTGTTATTTCAATATTGTTAATTTGCAACAACAAGTAAATTCGAAGACCTTTGGCCCAAACTTTAAAAAAATATAAAGAAATAATATGCCAAAGATAACTCCACCAAGCATTACTCACCCTCCTGGTAAGTCTTAATGAGCATTGTGAGGTTGAGCACCTTGGAAAGAATTGTAAAGTGTCTTGTGCAAACATATTCTTTTTATCACTTCTATTTGTACATCAGATCACTAAAAATATTTTTTTTATAAAATTGCTTATGTGATCCCCCAAGCAATACTTCGCTCCCTGATAAGTCTTAATGAGCATTGTGGGCAAAGCACCTTAGTAGTTGTACCCTTTTATGTGCGTTGAAATTTTATTCTAGAATTGACGTGTGAAGGAAATTATAAGATTACATACTTAATATTGTTCTATTTCATTACATATGTCATGTGTTTTGATTATTTCACTTGTATACTTTTATCAAAACACCTTCTTGCACACATCATTGTTTTTCATAAAACTTCTACTCATGAGAATTGGATCCTATGCAACATTACATAATTCTCTAAAAACTCAAGTAAAAGCACTAGATTGCAATGCATGACTTCTACAATGTTTTCTTTACTTAAAATACGAATTGGTTACATTGTAGCTACTATCTTTTTGAATATGTTAAATCATGCTTGCCTACTTGTTATGAGAATTTACAAAGTTAATGCTCAAAATGTGAAAAGTCTAGTGTCAAACCAAATAAAAAAAATATTCTTTTCAAAAATATCAAATAACTTTGTTTTATCTTTCCGCATTCCTATTTGACTATGTTGTGTTTACCATGGTTTATCATGCTTACTTCTAAGGTTTTTTCTTCACTTGTGCTTGTCAAACTATATTGCATTTCTTCCAACAAGTTTCTTAAGAATATTTCACTTTGAAATGCAAGTAGTAGAATTCCTTTGGTAAAACAAAAAATGGAATGTTGTTCGTTCACACTTATCATATCTTTTTCAGCTGTGCTTCTCTTCCTTAGCTCGACCATGACTTACTTTATGTTTAACCAAAACTCTTAATTCTCTCTTAGTTATGTCCCAACTTTTGTCTTCTGTACTCTAGTTTTGTTTCACTCCATCCACTTTTGCTAATAACAAAAGGGGGAGAATTAAATGATAAATCATAATGATTAAATGAGTAGGATTCACTAGATTAAGGGGGTGCATGAATCTAGTCTATGGGAACATACACTAGGGGGGGGGGCACTTATGTAGGGGGAGCACAATTTAATAATCTATAATTCTTATATTGTCTCAATATTGCTTAGTGTCATATATTTCTTTATAAAAACACATCTCTCTTATATATGAATCTGATTTATCTCTATTGGATTTGTTATTATCAAATGAGGGAGGTTGTTGGAACATGGCTTTTCGCATACCTTTGATTTGAGAATAACAAATCCTACTTGTATTAGATCTTGTTTGCCATTGTGTTTTTAGCATGCAGGTTTGAACAGATATGACACTAGGATGCTGCATTATTGGTCTGGACCTGCTCACAAACTGAAAAGAGGGATGTGGTCTAATGCCAGGCATTTGGACTTAATGCTAGGCGTTGACTCTCATTCCCATCATGATGATTATGACAAGGAGGGAAGCAACCGTGATTGCACTAGCTCTTTAGGAATGATCTAACCTAACACCAGTGCTAGCCTCAACGCCAGCGTTAGGGTTTCCTAAAATGAATGTTTCCTAAAGTGCAAAATCTCCTTCCTATTTTGAAGATATGAGCCATTAAAACAATTCTGTACTTGGTCAATGTCATGCATTAGCCTTAACATCGGCGTTTGCGTCCAATCCTATAAATAGGTGGATTTCGTCTTCTTCAAGGAGTAATGCTAAGGAGTTTTTATATTTGTCTTTTATATTTATCTTTTTAATCGGTTTGTGAATTCACCTCGTGTTAGCGACTATGTCTGGGTAGGACTTAGGGAGGAATTTGCCTCGTGTTGGAGACTGGGTCTAGGGAGTAGATCTAGGTGGTGCTCTAGGCCTTTCTGGGGATAGAAGGGCTAGATCGGCTTGAGGCCGTATCTGGGGAGAGATCGGCTAAAGCCATCTGGTTCTTAGTGAGAAGAGTCAGTATATAAAACAAAAAGAGTATTTCACATTTCACCCTAGATTTCTAGCATCATAGAAATCAGATTTTGTACCAAATTTTATTAATGATAATCATGTCTTTTTCTATTTAATAAAATTGATTTACTACTCTTTGGTTTTGATTCACTTTTATTCAAATAAAATATTAAAAGTTTTCTCTAAAAATTAAAGTTTTCTAAAACCCTTATTTACCCCCCTCTAAGGGCGCCTCAAGATCCAACAATTGGGCATGACAGAGTTTCTTTTCTACTTCCTAATGTTTAGTTTTTTTTGTTTTGCAGGAATAATCGCATTGGCGGCTTAAATATACTATTTCTTATCTTTCTCTCTTCATTTAGTTTTCTTTTCTTGTCTTTCAAACATTGAGGATAATGTTTCCCTCTAGTCTGGGGGAATATTGGTTTTCATATTTATTTTAAAAGCAAACTAAAAAAATACTTTCATGTTTCCTAACAGTTTTTTATGTTGCACTTTTTCCAAAAAAAAAAAAAAAAAATTGATTTCTTGGAAAAGGAGATTTGGGATGTCACCCTATCATATCTCCTAGTATCGGCGAGATCCCTTTCCAAGGTATACCTCGGGAAGTCTAGGAATAAAAAATAGTTTTAATGCCATTCTGCTTTCTTGTTTTGATTATAAAACTTTATATATATATGCAAAAAAACATGTAATAATTTGAGTTAAATTTTGTCCTTTCTTTAGTACCCCATGACTTTATCTTTTCTTATTTTTGATCATTTGTGTACTTGCTTAGCTAGAATAAATTTCTCTAATTTTCATTTTGCCTATGTTTCAGGAGTAATATGTTGACCCATGCACTATTTCTAATTAAGATTACATATTATTTTTGAAAAACTTTCTTGAATATTTACACTTTTCATAGCTATTTTTTATATTTTTCACTTTTATAAAATCTAACATCCCTTATTTAATTTTCTAAAAATCATCATAATTTTGATTAGTGTTGAGTGTAGTAGATGTGAACAGATCTAGACACTTGTTATCTTAATTTTCATGAAAAGTTTATTCTCTTTATTTTCTATCTAGAATTTACTTCTCTTGATTTTTCAACACTTTGCTTTAAATGGACTTAGAAGCATGACATGATCAAGGCATTTAATTATTTAGATTAAGCCTTTGTATCCCAAACCTTAAAATTTTATTCATTGTTAGCCGCCTTGTGCCTTTTCCCTTCCTTTTGGTAGCTCCACTTATTTTTTCACATAAGCCAAATACCCTACCTATGTTGCACACAAATTTTTTGAGATTTATATGATGCTTATGTGTACAATATGTTGTGAAGATGGTGGAATTTTAGAATATTTCCTGAGGGCTACAAAAAAAGTATATAAAAAGTAAAAAGTAAAATGATGAAGTAAGAAATATTTGAAAACATTATCTGAAAAAGATTATAAAGAATGCTATTTTTGATCCTAACTCTATATTTCAAAATTATTTGGGATATCAAAAATTATTTTTAGCAAAATTATTTCATGCAAAGCTCTTCTTTATGTTTAAGTGTGCTTAAGCCTTCACGTTTATCTTTTGATTTCCATATCCTTAAACCCAAGCCAAAATGTTATACCTAATGAAAGTCCATTTGATTCATGCTTCCTAGGTTTATTTTTAGTATGGTAGCGAGAAAGTAAATTGTGTAAATGTTTAGGCAGGAGTATGAATTTTTGAGTTAAATTAATATGATTATAAAATGTCTCTAAGGTTTTAGTAGCAATTCAATGTGCTTTTCATTAGTCAAATTACTCAGTTTTTACTTTTGCTAAAATATGGGATGATTTATTTTATATTAGTGGTATTTATAAAATTATTTGATAAGATTAAGTAATAATTTTTAGTTTGTTTTCCATTATTTCTTAACTTCTAATTTCACATCGTACTAGTGATCAGCATAGTCAATTGGTTTGATTAGTTTATTTTATTTTTGCTAGCTCGTATATGTTTGTTTAGGGACAAGCAAATTACTTAGTCTGGGGGAATTTGATAATGCATAATATAACTTAAATTATTAGCGGAAAATACTAAAATATTTATATAAAAAAATATGTATTTTCACATATTAATATATCATTTTGATTATAATTAGTCTTTCTCTAATAAAATATGCTAATATTGTTTTTATTATTATTTTGCAGGCCTGGGGGGATTTTTGCACATCCATAATAAAAAGCCCGCTGTGAAGTTTTGATCCAAATACGCACGTACACATATCTTTGCAAAGTCAAGCCCGTCACGTGGATATTATTATTTGCATGCAAGTCACCACCTTCTATTAAATCCATGCAGTCCATGCACGCGGCCAGTTTTATTATTTGAACACGCCACCCGACCATATTTTTATAATCCCATGCAAATTATTATTATTTATCATCATGCATGCAAAATTAACTTCTCATATTATTATTATTATTACTATATGAAACCAGTTCCACTTCCCCTATGTAACCAGTTTTATTATCATTTCATGCATGCACTATCATTATTCCACTACCATGTAACCAAATATTTTAATATAACTTACTATTATAATTATAAACAGCCGGTTCTCTCTCTTTAATACTACCATTAGGTTCTCTCTCTTCAATGTTGCCATTAGATTCTCTCTCTTCAATACAGCCATTCAGTTTCCTCTCCTCCCTTTAATCTTATTATTATTATTATCATCATTATTATTAAATCAATGCAATGTCTTTTATTTAAATTAAGGCAGCCATTCTACTCCTCCACTTCAATGCAATCGGCTCAATTCCTCTCCATCCATGCGTTCAGCCCCTCCCCACTCCTCCAAGTAGTCGGTTCAACTTGAACTCCTCCAATTAATTTCATTCAACCAGTCCACCTCCTTCCAATCTAATTACCCATCCACCTCATGAAGCAACCCACTTTAATACAACGTGGCCCGGTTATCATTATTCAATGGATACAAGCTCCATGCAAGTAGCCAAATTCTTTATGCTTCTTGGAGTTTCAAAAGCCATAATCATTTACTTCCTTGGATGATTCTAGATGGGATTTTCACCTATAAAAAGGGCAAGAATTCAAATGAGAAGGAAGAACCAAGCTTAGCATAATATCAACCACCAAATATAGGAAGAAAGAAGATAGTGAGAGCTAGAGAGAAATTTTGTCTGAGAGTTCTTTATTTTCTTATCAAGTTATTTATGCTTTATATTAGAGTTTTGTATTTCTACTTCTTAAAATATTTTTAGTGGTATTGTTGCTCATTTTCTTTTTTTAATTATTATCTTTTTATTTCTTTGAATTAATGAAAATATTTTCTTATCATTTTATTATTGTCTCCTCCTTCTCTATGGGAAACTAATTCTCTACTTAGTGCTTGAATTGTTAGTAGTGGGATGAAGATTTATTTATAATATATCGTCTCTAATTTCTAAAGCAATGTTTTGATTTATTTCTGATTAATTATGGGTGTGAGTTTATATTGCCTGTATATAAATTCCATCATCCAATAAGCATTCTAATGACCGTAAGGTTCATGGATACTTAGATCTCTCGGAAATAAAAAGTGTATTATATTAACTTTGAAAAATAAAATATAATTCTTGTGGGTTCATGGATTAATATTTTTGCAATTTTGATTTATTTCAAGTTTAAGAGATTATATTTGAAGTATTTTAAAATTAAGCGGTAGTTGTTTCTAGCGAGTGGCTATCATATTCTTCAATCCTCTAATCAAAATGGAATTTTAAGAATTAGAACATATCTTTCATAATTGGATTCCCATGAACACTTAATCAAGTACTAAGGTTTTTAATCTTGATTTTTCTCTAAAGTAATTTTCAATTTGCAACTTTTAATTCTCTAAAAACAAATCCAATTTTCCATTGGTAAATTAATAGGAATTTTGTGTGAGTACTAGTAATCGATAGGCCTCGGGCATATACGACATTTTTCTATACTATATTTCGATAGTTACACTTGCCTATATTGGGATATTAGTTCGGATGAATTATTTTAAAATGAAAAAATCTCTATCAGCTTGGAATTTTGATTTGAGCACAAAGTTCCTTTAACATCTTCTTCTTCCTCTCTCATTGATGCGTTATCATCTTCCCTTATGCTTGACGTGCACTCCATTGATTCATCAATTGAGGAGTTTTCTTGAATAACCATGTATGTTTGCATATTCTACAAATCTTGTGCTTGCTCCATACATACATGAGGAGGACTTTAAATCTCTTCAAGAAATTTCCAAATTTTGTATGCATTAAGAAAACAATAAACTAGTTTGAAAATATCTTGTGATATTGCACAAAATAAACTATTCATTGCCTTTGCATTTAAATGACATTCTTTTTTATTTAGTTCATTTGGTGGTTTGGTTATTGTGATATTCCAAACTTCAATATCTAAGGACTTAAGAAAATTTTCCATTAGAATTTTGCACCCTTTATAATTTTTCCCTTCAAATAGAGGTGCTGCTAGTGATTATTCATTTATATAAAATTTCTCCCCACTACTAGAAGCGAGATCATGATCATGAAGCACCATTATTCCCGGTGGAGAAACCATTTTGGACCTTGCTCTGATACCACTTGTTGGATCTAAGGCACCCTTAGAGGGGGGGGGGGTGAATAAGGGTTTTAGAAAACTTTAAGATTTAAAGGAGAACTATTGGTATTTTATTAGAAATAGATTGAATCAAAAGTAAAGTGTTATAAATTGAAAACCAAATCAATTTTATTGAACAAATAAAGACATGATTTTCAATTATAAAATTGATTACAAAATCGGATTTCTATGACGCTAGAAATCATGGCGAATATGAAAAACTCATTTTATTTTCTATATCGACACTTTTTCCTAAGAACAGGTTGGCATTATCCAATCTATCCCCACATTCAGCCTCAAGCCGCTCCAGCCTCTCTATCCTGAGTAAGGCCTCGAGCACCCACTAGATCTAAGCCCTAGACTTAGTTGCCTTGTGGAAAATTGGCCCCTAAGATGCACACAGTCCTAGTCACCAAAAACCACGGTGAATTCATGAAACGATTACAAAGATAAAAGTATTACAAAATATGAAAGACAAATTAAAAACTCCCTTTGAGGAAATATGGAGGAGATGATGAAGAACCGCCGAGGATCATTGAATTCAAATCATGCATTCTTCACATTGAGTTAGCGTTGATCCAAGCCTCCTTTGATTCCTTCTCTTGAAATTGAATGGGAGATCCTTTATGGTTTAGAAATATGGCCTCATAGAGAATACAGAGTGCTGGAATAGGGCTCCTTGAGTTATGTCAGGTTGAATAGAATGAATGCCACCTATTTATAGGAGAGGAAGCTAATGCTGGTGTTAGGGCTAACGCCAGGCGTTGACTCAGTTTAGAGTTAATTTGATGGTTCAAATCCACAATCTAGCAAGGGGATTTTGCATGTTTGGAAACATCTCATTTTAGGCAACCCTAACACTAGCGTTAAGGCTAATGCTGGCGTTAGGTCAAATCTTTCCCAAAATGCACCTGCAATCACAACAACTTCCCTCCATACCATTTTCATATTGGTTAGATCGAGGGTCAACACCGGTATTGGCTGTAACACCTGATGTTAGACAACATCCTTTCTTTTCAGCACTTGAGCTAGTCTAGACCAACATATAACATCCTAGTGTCATCTTTGATCAATCATGCATACTAAGAAAACAATGGCAAACTAGATCAAATACAAGTAGGATTTGTTATTATCAAACCAAAGGGAAGTGGAAAACGTGTTCCAACAGTTTTGAGCGGGATCCAAAAGCTGGGAGCCGCCCCCTCCGCACGTAAGTCACCCAGCTCGAAATTGATTCTCTAGGCCTCCTACAAGCTCCAAATCATCTTCCATTTGGATTTCAAGTAGCCTTCCATTGATTGCAAGCAAGTTGCTACATTTCTCATTGAGCTCTCTCAACTTCAGCCTAGCCATTTCATGGGTTCACTATTTGAAGGAAGTTTTGGAAGATAGATCAAGTGAGACGGGGATAAGAGGTCAGTGACTGCACCTCTTGGACCCTAAACACGTCCATGACGTACCTTTAGTAGGAGAAGGACCATTCCGCGCTTCCCTTGCAAAATCAGGGAGTAGTATCTTGTTCTTCCTATTTCTTCAGCAATATTACCTCTCAATTCTTGCTTATATTTACTTTGTTGTTTATAACAACTATTAGTGTAGATGTTTCGATGTGGTTGTTTCTTAATGTGGATTTTCGGTGTTTGAATTGATGTGTAGAATGTTGAGTTTGCTTAATTGACTTTCTTAGTTAATTAGTTGCTAGTGGATTCACAAGCCTTTGATTAAATTGACTAGACTTACTAATGATCTCAAAGTCAATGTTACTACCTTTCCGTTGCTCCCTATGACACAACAAACCCCGAGTACAAACTCAAACTTTATTACTTACGACTGGTATCCTTGCCGTGCATCAAGTTTTTGGCACCGTTGCCTGGGAGCAAAAAATTCTTTGGAGGTACTTTAGAGGAAATATTCTTACAGTGCATGATTTAGCCATTTTATTTTCTTTGTTTTCTACTTCTTAGTTGTTATTTGAGATAACATACATGGAGAAGGGTTTTTTGTTGTTCTTAGTGCATGTGTCTTTTCATCTATGGATACAAAGAGGTGATAGTGCGATCATCCCCTATGATCCTGAGATTGAAAGAACCTTATGGAGGTTGAGACATGTTGGTGAAGGAACGGGGGACCGTCAAAACCCAGATAGAGTCAATGTTGACAAGGAGGAGGTTCAACCTCCCTGACGGAAAATAATGCTGGAGTATTCTCTCCGGACAGTTGGGAGTGCTTCTCCCATTCTCCATCAGGCGATTGCTAATCAGACTTTTGAGATCAAGTCGACAATAATCCATATGATTTATAATATATTGCAATTTTGCGGCCTCCCTCTCAAGGATCCACATTTCCAAATAGATAATTTTCTGGAGATTTGTGACACCTTACACTATGACATTATCAAGTTTGTGAGAATTCCCACCTTTGGTTTGGGACTGATATCAAGAGTCAAATGAGTTTGGTCACGAGAAAGCTGTAACGATCATAGATTGAACCACCTGAGAGATCTGAAAGGGTGAGAGGTACTTTCTCAGTAATTGGATTCCAAGAGAAGAGAAGGAAGGGCCGAGAGAGAAGAGCCATGGGAAGGTTGAGCCTCACTGGTAGTCTGGTAGTAAGGTCAGATCAAAGTTGCAGATTGCTCGTCTAGATGGCTTCGAAAAGATCAAGTTCAAAGAAATTCCTTTCTCTTTCTGATCATTGAAGAAGGTTCTCCCTTTCTCTTTCTGATCAAAGTTCCTTTCTCTTTCTGATCATTGAAGAAGGTTCTCCCTTTCTTCATAAATCGTATGAAACAAGTTCCATGGATTGGATAGATCTTCTCATTCTTGGATAGATCTTTTGATCTCATTCACAGTTTGAGCTTTTGAGAACATGGTTCCTAACCTAGGGCTTTTCAATAAGGTACGAACACTCGATTCTCATTGATCAATCAATGTTGCAAGTGCGGCCCGGCCTCATCCGGATCTCACGGGTGAAGTAGCGGCGATAGCTTTCTTTTCTTTTCAAAGAAGAAAATTCTCCTCCTGTTCGTTCTCTTCTATCCACGATGAGAAGATTGGAATTGGAATTCTTCTATTCATTATCTACGATGATGAAAGAAAATATGTCAAGATTCTTTCTCTTTCTATATGAGCTGCTTGCCCTTGAATTGAGGAAACTGCTGACTTGACTGCAAGACCTATACATCGTGTTACCACTTAGCAGAGTCCTTTTCTAATAAGGAAAAGTGCCTCCGTAGCGTTCCGTTCTTTCTTCGGACTCGTTCAAAGCCTTAGGCCTCAAAGCCTATATAGCGTTTCACACATGCAAGTCGAATGGGATCGGGCCATAAGGCACTCTTTGCTTTCACACGGAATTTACTTTCTCTTTTGAGTTCTTTACTTTCTGAGTCTTTCTTTTTCCAAAAAGGCCGACTTCTTCTATTATAGAAGAAAAGAATCTATACTTGTAGCACTACAATGGTGTCACAAATGACGCTGCCATATTGCTCTTGTTCCCATTTTTCTTGGAGACAAGGCAAAGCAATGTCTTTTATTGCAAGATCCTAGTTCTATTGACTCCTGGGATGCCCTTCAGAAAAAGTTCTTGAGCAAGTACTTTCCCGCTGAGAGGCCGATGAGGGCTAGAAATGAGACCACTACCTTCCACCGACTCAATCAAGAATCTCTAGAGAAAGAATGGGAGTGCTTCAAGGGATGCTATACACATGCGCCAACATAGGGTTGAGAAGTGTATGCAAGTGCAAACTCTATATACTAGGATGGAACCTCCTATTCATGATAATATCGATGCTGCCGCACGAGGGTCACTGATAAGCAAGACTCCGAAGGAAGCATTTGATCTAATTGAAGAGATGACACTGAATAGTATCCAGTGAGGTGGTAATCTACATGTATAGAAGAAGGTGGGTGGGTCCTTGTGGTGGATAACATCACCTCCATGGCGGCACAACTGAGATTGATGTGTTAGAAGCTGGAAAAGCTATCTTTGGGTGCTAGCACTGCTCGTTTTTCTACATTTCATGCTATCTTGTGTGTCTACTATTGTTAATTTTTTTGATTTGAATCGTTTAGGAGTAAGCAGGAGTTGCATCAACTGAGTTAAAGACAAACAACCACAATGCCACACAGCAACGCAAGAGACTTTATTGAAACACAAACTTCATTTACAGTGCAAGGTATGCATGGCGAGACATGATTCATCAGAATCACGGAGACGAGAAGAACAAAACACACCAAAACAAATCTGGCGGCTAGACAAGCTGAGACTGTACAGTCCGCTCGACTCCAGAAGTCGCTCGGCTTGACCTGAGACTGCGCGAACAGGAAACAGACAAACCGCCTGCACTGCAAGACCACCACCTTAGACCGCACGAACTGGAGCTTTATTGGAACGAAGAACTGAAGCTATCGCCAGACCGCAACTCAGATCGCCTAACCGCTGAAGGTCACCTGATCGCTGAGCTCGCTGCGAACATCACAAGAACGAACATAACCAGTTCGCAGACAGACCACTGCCGAACTGTTTATTCAAGCCGCTGGGAATCACCAAGGAAGGAGACCGCAATCTGCTGACTACAAACCTGCGAACACAACAAACAGTCAACTCGCTTCCGAAACTGCCCGACCTTAAAGTGAGACCGCACGAATTAACCCAGGCTCAGTTCTTAAAGTTCTCGTTATGAATGACGGGCCATGCACCCCTATTTATAGGCGGGTAAACGGATGTCATCACCACACAAACCAGGATAAAGTCACTACCCATCAGATCGCCAACGGTCTCATAAGACAGACCGCACGATCAGACCACTTGGACGACCATCCGACCAAGACCGCAGAACAGCAGGCAGATCGCGCACAAGTCGCGCGAACACGAGACCACGCACAAGCCGCGTGGGCACAAAATCTCTCTTCCCTTAGATCATCAGGAGAAAACAAGAACCATCTGGCTGACTTAGAATAAGTCGCCAGATCGCCAAGCACAAACCTCACGGACATGCGGTCACACATAAGAATAGACCGCCCGGTCTTCCAACAAAGAAGACAGGCTAACCAGCAGACCAACTCGGGAACAGACCGCAGCTACAAACAACAGACCGGCAGAACCAACAGTCTGCCAGAATAGACCGGCAGAGACAGACCGGCAGAAAACAAACACAGACCGCGCGGTCTCAGCGGTCTCAAAAAGACAGACCGCCCGGTCTCCTCCACTTCACTTCAAAAATTCAACACTCCCCCTTGAAGTGGGAAGTGGAGACTAGCCCGAGTAAACTCCGCAACCATGTAAACAGACCCTTCACCAGCGGCTTTGTGAAGATTTCTGCGATATTGTCCGCACTCCGAACATGCTTGACCATAAGAGATCCTCCCAACACCTTTTCACGAATGAAATGGTGCTCAATCTCAATATGCTTGGTCCTCGCGTGACAGACTGGATTATTAACCAGCTTGAGAGCACTCTCATTGTCCCCACGTAGCATAGTGGGACCTCGAACCTCCTCATGAACGTCCTCCACCAACCTCCTGAGCCAAACGGCTTCCTGAGCTGCCAAGGCCGAAGCCTTGTACTCCGCTTTTGTGGTAGATACGGACACCGAGTCCTGCTTTTTGCTGCACCAAGAGATAGCTGTAGGGCCCATCATAAAGACATAACCAGACGTTGATCTCCGATCATCCACGTCTCCCCCGTAGTCAGCATCCATGCAACTCCAAGCTTGACCCTCTCCTAAATAGGAGACCTAAATCAGAGGTCGTCTTCACATATTTTAGAATTCCTTTTTCCGCCAAAAGATGAGGCTTCCGTGGCTTCGCCATGTACCGATTCACTTTGCCAACTGCATAAGCAATATCAGGCCTCGTGATGGTCAAGCAAATCAAGCTCCCAACTAGAGCTTGGAACACCAATGGATCAGATAGAACTCTTCCCTCATCCTTTCGAAGTTTATGATGCTGTTCCAGAGGTATAGAGCTGCTATTCCCTTCTTCCATGCCGAATCGTTGAACGATCCGCTCCTCATATCCTTCCTGAGAAACGAGCACTCTGCTCTCCCGCCTCTGGACCTCGAGTCCAAGGAAATGGTGAATCTCCCCCAGATCCTTCATCTCGAACCTGATAGCAAGCTCAGCTCTCAGCCTTGATACCGCCTCCTTCGAGTTACCGATGACAATCATGTCATCCACATACAGCAACACAATAACCCGAAGCGCCCCCTCCTTCTTGACGAACAAACTAGAATCAGAGTCTGAAGCAAAGAACCCGCAGAATAGAAGATACTCCGCGATCTTCCCATACTACGCCCGAGTCTCTTGCTTCAACCCATATAAGGCTTTCTTCAGTTTGCAGACGTAGTCCAGATGATCCTCCGAGATGAAACCCGGCGGCTGGATCATGAATATATCCTTGTCAATCTCTTCGTATAAGAAAGCATTCTTCACATCGAGCTGCCAAATCTCCCATCCACAAGATGCCGCCAAAGCAATAACAAATCGGACCAAAGTCATCTTTGTCACTGGACTAAACGTCTCATCATAATCTTCACCATACTGCTGTGAGAACCCGTGGGCTACAAGGTTAGCCTTGTATTGCTCGATCGTGCCATCAGCTTTCTTCTTGAGTTTATAAACCCATTTACATGTCACAGGGGTAATTCCCTTGGGCCTGGGCACTAGAGACCAAGTCTCATTCTTCTTGAGAGCATCCATCTCCTCTTGCATAGAAATATCCCACTGCTTCACATATTTGGCTTTTCAAAGCTCGACGGTTCCCTCTCATCCAAGGGACCAGCGAAGAAACATGAGACGAAGCTCACCATGTTTCCTCCTGTATATCGATCTGGTGGCTTGATAGTCCTCTTCGACCTCCTAAGAGGTTGCACCTGACTAACCACCTCCTCAGCTGCTTCTTTTGTGCAAGCTCCTCTTCCAGACAAACTTGGAGCATCGCTCCCCCTGCTTCCAGAACCTGAAGCCTCCATCTCAGAGCTTGACACAACTGGAGCTCCTGGTGAAACAGGCAACTCCACTTGAAGACTTCCCGCAACTTTCCCTGCTTCATCAACCCTGCTTTCCGGTAGTTCAACTCCTGAACTCCCTTTGTAGGAAGTCACTTCATCGAACACCACATCCCGAGATACCACTGATCTCCGCGTCTCAGGATCCATGCACCTCCATCCTTTCTTTTGCTCATCATACCCAACAAAGACTAGCTTCCTTGCTTTCGCATCTAGCTTTGTATGAAGAGCATCAGGAATATGCACATAGCAGGTTGACCCGAACACCCGAAGGTGTACAACACTCGGCTTCTCCTTGAACATTAGTTCATGAGGGGTCTTCATGTTGATAGGACTTAGAGGCATCCTGTTGATGACGTAAGCTGCACAAGACATTCGCTCCGCCCAAAAGGACTTGGGGATACTCTTGGCATGAAGCCAGCATTTGCAGGTTTCCGTCAGATGACGGATCTTCCTCTCGGCAACGCCATTTTGCTGTGGAGTATGGGCACAAGTGAGCTCTCTCCGATCGCCGTGTTTCCTGCAAAAACTTGAGAACTCACCAGAGGTGAACTCCCCACCATTGTCAGTTCTCAATTTTTTTACCCGCAGGCCAAACCGACCTTCCACCAGCTCCTTACTTCTCTTTCAGAAAATACACCCAGACATATCTGGTGTAATCGTCAATCAACACCAACATATATCTGTTGCCTCCAAGGCTTGGGGTGGCAATCGGTCCCATCAAATCACCGTGAATGCACTCCAACGGCGCTTTGCATCTTGTTTGCGATTTATCAAATGGAAGTCGATGAGACTTACCAAACTGACATCCAGCACAAACATGACCATCTCCATAAGAGGACAAGCTATGCAAGCCCTTGACAAGGTCCCTCACCGCCATAGCCTTCAATTTGTCCATGCCAACATGCCCCAACCTTTCATGCCAGATAGCCGCGCTATCGTTGGTCTTCATCTTGTCAACATAGGTACTTGTTGATAACACAAACAAGTCCTTCACCCGCTTTCCAACATTCATAACTGTTGGAACACGGTCTTCCGCATCTCCTAGGTTTGAGAATAACAAATCCTATGTATTTGATCTTGTGTGTTCAAGTGTGCAGGTTAATTAGGTCCAAATGACTCAAGGTTTACATATGGTGGTTGCCCCCGAAATTGAGTCATCAACTCCAAACTGATCACTAGCGCAGGCGATAGTGGATAGCGCCGGCGCTAGCTCGATGCACAGAAGGCATGGTGAAATTGTTGCCTCGGATTGAAGATCTTGCCGTGCAAAGAGTTTCCTAACCAGGGATAGCGCCGGCGGTAGCGGAGCGCACAGAAGGAATAGAACAATGGGTTGCCACGGATTGGAGATTCGGGTGCACAAATTGTTTCTTAATCCGGGCTAGCGCCGGCGGTAGCGCTAGCGCCGGCGGTAGCGCTAGCGCCGGCGGTAGCGCTTGGGCTATAAAAGGACCCCATCTCCTCGTGTTCGATATACCAATTGTATACACCTCAGAGAGAGAGATTGCTCGAGTTCCAGAGGCCCATCTTGGCCGAATCTTGAAGACCCAGCGAAGCTCTGCCGATTTTTGAAGGAGGATTCCATCAAGCCGAACCCGAGCGAAGTCCGCTTCGACAAACGCTGATTCTCCAGCGGATCTTCGTCACCACTTCAGAAGTTCATCATAAGGGAGTTTTTAATTATTGTTATTTCTTTTTCATCTTGTAAACGGTAGTGAAATCGCCTCGTGTTGGCGACTAGGTCTGGGTAGGACTTAGGGGGAAATTCGCCTCGTGTTGGCGACTAGATCTAGGCTAGGTCTAGGGGGGCTTGAGGCCACATCCGGGGTGGGATTGGCTAGAGCGGCTTGAGGCCGAATCCGGGGAGGACAAGGCTAGGGCCACCGGTTCGTGGGGAAGCGAGTCGGGATAGAAAAACAAAAGTTGTCTTTTCTATTTAGCTTTGATTTCTAGCTTTCATAAGAGATCAAGTTTTGTAATCATGTCTCTCAAGTTAATACAATCTTGTCTCTATTTTCTCTTTACTTGATTGTCTTGATTGTCATATTCAAAGTTTTTTTCTAAAATAATCAAAATAGTTTTAAAATCCTTAAAACCCTTATTCACCCCCCCTCTAAGGACGCCTACCGATCCAACAAGTGGTATCAGAGCGGTTTTGTTCCAATCGGCTTAACAACCGGGAACAATGGCGTCTCATGATCTCGCTTTTCCTGAGGGTCAAGGGGTTAGTCGACCACCTCTCTTTACTGGGTCAGATTTTAACTACTGGAAAAATCGAATGATGTGTTTTCTTATGACCATGGATGTAGAAGTATGGAACATGGTAGAAGTGCGGTACTCTCCGCCTACAACTGTAGTAGGAGAGGCGACATTAGCAAAACCTAAGGATAAATGGGATGACAACGATAAACTAAAGTGTAAAAATAATGCTAAAGCAATGAACGCTTTATATTGCGCCTTAAATAGGACTGAGTTTAATAGAATTTCTGCATGCACTACTGCTTATGATATTTGGAATCAATTAGAAGTAACTCACGAAGGTACATCGCAGGTGAAAGATGCAAAGCTGTTTCAACTAGAATCTGAATACGAGAAATTCAGGATGGACACGGAAGAGGACATCAACTCCATGTACACTCGCTTCACAAAGATTGTCAACGCATCAAAGGCACTTGGAAAGACCTACTCCGATGGGGACTTGGTGAGGAAAATCCTTCGTTCCTTACCCCCAAGGTTCAACCTGAAGGTGACAGCCATCTCGGAGTCGCACAACTTAAGAACACTCCAGATCGAGAACCTCATTGGGAATCTCAAAACCCATGAGGTAGAACTGCAAATTCAACATGAAGAATACAACAAAGAGCCGAAGAAAAAGGCGTTGGCACTAACATCAAAGAAGGAGTGCACCGAAGAGGACGATGATGATGAAGAAGGAATCCTGGTGAAGAACTTCAAAAAGTTCATCAGGAATCCAGAAAGAAGGAACATATTCAGAAAATTCTTCCAAAAGGACACTCGACGAAAGGGATCTTCCTCTTCATCAAGGAAAGAAAAAGGAAGCGATGACGAAGAAGAAAGGCCGCCTCCAGAATGCTATCACTGCAGAAAAACCGGGCACATTCGGAGCCAGTGCCCAAAATACCAAAAGGAACGGAAAGAACAAATGAAAGCAAAAGAAAAGAAGAAAGTGCTGAAGGCCGCTACTTGGGATGACTCTTCCTCTGAAGAGTCAAACGGTTCTGAGTCAAGTAGTGAGGAGGAAGCAAACTTGTGCTTGATGGCCAAAAGCGACGACGACGACACCAGTGTTCTTAGCGACACTGAGGTATATCCTCCTACCTTTGAAGAACTTTATGATAAATTTGTTTTATTAAATCATGAAAATGAATCTATTATGAAAGAAAATCGTAGGCTCACAAAAAATTTAGTCTCTCTTGAAAAACGAAAGGTTTCATGTCAAGAATGTGAGCACTCTCTATTTAAGACAAAAGAACTTGAAATTTCTCTCTCTAATGCCCTCTCACAAAACAAAATCATTGCAAAAGAAAAGGGGGACTTAGAGAGGAAATTGAAAATTTCTATGTTAGAAATAGAAAAGAACAAAAAGGGATTTGAAAATAAATGTGTTATGATTGTGAAAGAAAACACATCTCTTAAAGAACAAAATCATAACCTCAATTTAGCCATAAACAAATTCGGGATTGGACAAAAATCCCTGGATATGCTTCTGGGTAATCAATGCTTTGGGTCTAAAAAATTCGGACTTGGATATAAAAATGATCACTAGCGCCCGACGATAGCTACTAACGCCGGCGGTAGCTCTTATGTTAAAAAATCTTCTATTTTTTCAAACACTCGAACTTCATCCTGCAAGAGCAACATAGAAACTCCGAAAAGGGTCTCAACCCCCTTCATTTCGTGTGCAAATTGTCTAAAATTTGGACACACGTCTGACTATTGTAGGAATATAGCACAACGAACTGTAAAACAAATCTGGGTACCTAAGAAAACCACTTACTCTATGGGTGGTACCTCTTGGGTATCCGGGTCCTTACTCTCATCTTCTTTCTAGATATGCAGGAAGGCTAAGGAAACAGAAGACGTGTGGTACTTGGACTCAGGCTGCTCCAAGCACATGACGGGCAATAAAGCAAAATTCCTTAGCCTAGAAATAAAGAAAGGAGGGATCGTGACATTTGGAGATAACGGTAAAGGAAGGATCATGGGTATTGGTACAGTAGGTAACACATCTTTTCTTATATCAAATGTACTCTATGTGAAAGTATTAAAACATAACCTAATATCTATAAGCCAACTGTGTGACAAAGGTTTAGACGTACTATTTGAATCATCTACTAACCTTTGCAAAATTGTTAATCCTAAAACAAAAGATGTATTATTAACTGCACCTAGAATTCATAATGTTTATATAGTTTCATTTCATGATCTTTCTAAATCTTCTATAAAATGTTTTATAACCAAAAATGATGAATTGGAATTATGGCACAGACGTTTAGGCCACGCTAGTTCAAAGCTCATCTTAAAACTAGCAAAAAGAGAATTGATTAGAGGATTGCCTAAACTAAATGGAAATTTATCTTCATTATGCTCTCCATGCCAAAAAGGCAAATTTACAAAGTCATCATTTAAAAGCAAAAACAAAATTTCTACATCAAAACCATTACAATTAATTCATATGGATCTCTTTGGTCACGTTAACACTGCAAGTCTTGGTGGTAGATTATACACTTATGTTCTTATAGATGACTATTCTAGATACTGCTGGACTTTATTTCTCTCCTCCAAATCTGATGCGTTTTGCGAATTTTCAAAATTATGTAATCGTATTCAAAATGAATTAGATTTAAAAATAAAATGCATTCGCTCAGATCATGGAGGTGAATTTGAAAATGAAAATTTTAAATGTTTTTGTGATATGCTAGGTATTAAACATGAGTTCTCCGCTCCACGCACACCTCAACAAAACGGTGTTGTGGAACGGAAAAATAGGACAATTCAAGAACTTGCACGCACCATGTTATCTGAATACAAATTACCCAAGTATTTTTGGGCAGAAGCCGTAAGCACTGCTTGTTATGTAATGAATAGAGTTATGCTTCGCCCATCCTTAAATCTCACACCATATGAACTCTATTTTCAAAAGAAACCTAACGTATCGTATTTTAAAGTATTCGGATGTAAATGTTTCATTCTTAACACAAAAGACTCTTTAGGAAAATTTGACGAAAAATGCGATGAAGGAATATTTCTTGGTTATTCTTCAACTAGTAAAGCATATAGAATATTTAATAAAAAATCAAGTAAGGTTGAAGAATCAATTAATGTTAGATTTGATGAGTTTGTTCCATGTGCAGAGAAGCTCTCTATAGGTACCGATGATGAACCCTTGCCATCCTTGGAGCACGACGAAGAAGAGCCGTCCAAAGAAGAAGAAGAAAAGTCTAATGAAGATACACTCGTACCTCCAAGCGTGTTAAACTTCTCCAAAAATCATCCAAAAGAACTCATCATCGGGGAACCTTCCACCGGGGTGAGAACTCGTTCCTCTCTTCATGAAACGTTTTCTAATATTTGCTTTATTTCTGAAATCGAACCTAAAAACGTTTCCACCGCTTTAAATGACGAATTTTGGTTTCTGGCTATGAATGAAGAGTTAGGACAATTTGAAAGAAATAAAGTTTGGAATTTAGTTGAAAGACCATCTGATCATCCAATTATAGGAGTAAAATGGATCTTTAAAAATAAATTAGATGGTGAATCTAGGATTGTAAGAAATAAAGCACGCTTAGTTGCTCAAGGTTATTCACAAATTGAGGGGGTAGATTTTGAAGAAACTTTTGCACCCGTTGCTCGCTTAGAATCTATACGAATATTTTTGGCCTTTGCGAGTTTTAAACGAATAAAATTATTTCAAATGGATGTTAAAAGTGCTTTTTTAAATGGGTATATTAAGGAAGAAGTCTATGTAGAGCAACCCCCCGGTTTCATAAATGAAAAATATCCAAAACATGTTTACAAATTAGAAAAGGCGCTTTATGGTTTAAAACAAGCGCCCCGTGCATGGTATGATCGTCTTACATCGTTTTTGTTAGAGCACGGTTATGTTATGGGAAGTGCAGACAACACACTCTTCATTAAGCATAAAAACAATGAATTAATCATTTTACAAATATATGTTGATGACATAATTTTTGGAGCCACTAATGAAGAGTTGTGTAATGAAGTAGTTGAAATAATGAAAAATGAATTTGAAATGAGTCTTGTAGGAGAACTATCATTTTTTCTTGGCTTTCAAATCTCACAACGAAATGATGGTATTTTTATTTGCCAATCAAAATATGTTCAAGATATGCTTAAACGTTTTGGCTTTGAAAACCTTAAACAAGCTTCAACTCCTATGAGTGCTTCTTTAAAATTAGGAAAAGATGAATCTGGTATTTCTATCGATCAAACACTATATAGAGGAATGATAGGCTCTCTTCTTTATTTAAGCGCATCTAGACCATATATAATGTTTGCCGTTTGTTTAAGTGCTCGCTTTCAAGCCGATCCAAAAGAATCTCATTTAAAAGCGGTAAAACGTATCTTTCGTTATCTAATAGGGTCATCTAAGTTAGGATTATGGTACCCACACAATGATTCTTTCACACTCCATGGCTATTCAGATTCAGACTACGCAGGGTGTTCAATAGATAGAAAAAGCACTAGCGGTACTTGTCATTTTTTAGGACCCTCTTTAGTTGCTTGGTCTAGTAGAAAACAATCTTCGGTTGCACTCTCCACCACGGAGGCCGAATATATCGCACTTGGTAGTTGTTGTGCACAAGCATTATGGATGAGTCAAACATTAGAGGACTTTGGTTTTCACCTCAAACACATAGATCTTAAATGTGACAACAAAAGTGCAATAGACCTCACATATAATCCAGTACATCATGCTAGATCCAAACACATAGATGTTCGTCATCATTTCATTAGGGATCACATTAAGAAAGAGAATGTAAAAGTAAGCTTCATTGGGACGGACTCACAACTCGCTGACATATTTACTAAACCTCTTCCCGATGCACGATTTCATTTACTACGACTTGAATTAGGTGTTCTAGATCTTTCTTGTTAAAACATGTTTACAAATATAATTTTCTTCATTTTTCACCATCAAAAACTTTTTCAAAAATTCTGCAAATTCAGCATGAAACTACTAATGGGACGCCTAATCAAGATCAAACATCAAAATTTTCAAAACCCTAAAAAATCACTTACTGTTCCCGCGCTAGCGTTAGCGCCGGCGCTAGCATCAAGTTTCAAATTTCTGTGATTTTAAATTTTCTAAAAAATCTTAAAAATATGTAAATCTATTTGTACTATTTAGTTTTGCACATCTGTTTTTCTTCTATTTTAGAAAAATCAAACAAAACTACAAAAGACAAAATTCCAAAAATATGCTTTTCGTTTAACTTTTGTCATTTACCAAAATCAAATATAAAATTACAAAAAAAAAAAACAAAAATATGTTTTACTTTTATTTAAAGTTATGGTACAAAACTCAAAACACAAAAACATAAAACTTGCAAAACCCAAATTTTTTTTATGATAATCAAGCATGAGTTACGCTATTATTTCGAATTTCTATAATGTTGCAATTTATGTTTCAAAATTCTTTGAACATTGTCTTTACCATGCTTTGATTTATCTATTTCTATGTGCATCAATTATATTAAAGGTTGTGTAGAATCAAGCTTAGCATGCCTCTAAGTATGAGTAAATGGTTTATGTTAGATAATGATATGAATTCACTCACTTTTTGGCATTATCTACATATGGTTTCACTTAAAAATGCTTGTGTATGTTTTGTAATTGTACAATGAATTAAAATTGCACAAGTATCTTACCTACACTCCCTTCTTTTGCACTATGAAAAAGTTAAGAAGAGTGGTTATATTTTTTTAAAAAATTCTATTGGTTTGCAAAACAAGTGTATTCGGAGAACTTTGTACAAAACAAAATCATAAAATAAATAACAAAGATAACTCCACCAAGCACTACTTGAACCTCCTGATAAGTCTTAATGAGCATTGTGAGGTTGAGCACCTTGGAAAGAATAATAAAGTGTCTTGTGCAAACCATACTTTTCAAAATAAGACAAACCACTTATTCTTAAGTACACCGGATCACAAGTCTCAAAACAGTCAAAATAAAATCTGTGATCCCCCAAGCACTACGTTGCACCCTGATAAGTCTTAATGAGCATTGTGTGTGCAAAGCACCTTGGTAGTTGTACATTTTTTTTGTGCATTAAAGTGTGTGGAAGTAAACATATTTGTGTTTTCTTGTGCTTTCTACTTTACATAGTACTTGTATTTTTGATTAAAACACATGTATACTCTACTCAAAAATACACTTATGTGCACATCATTATCTTCCATAACACTTCTTCTCATAAGTGTTGGACCCTAATGCTACTCTATACAATTTTTTTGTTATGAAATGTACTAGATAACCTAGCATGTTTTCTATAATGTTTGGTATGTTTTGAAATTATAAATTGGAATAACACTGTAGTACTTTCTCTTGAATAACATTATTTCATGCTTGATTACTCTTATTATTAATTGAAAATGATTCACAACAACATCCTTTTTGCAATATAACTCATATCTTTTTTGGATCATCTTGCTTATGATGTTTTTGTATTTCTACAAGTCTTCCGCATCACTCTCATATTATGGCTTTACCTTGCATGCTTACTTAAAAAGTCTGGTTTCTTTTTACCAATCCTTTAGTTGTTTTATCAAATATTTTCCTTGCATGGTAAACCGTCTATTAGTTACTATTAACAGATTATTTATACTCACACTCTGATATTTCTCTAAAGGGGATCAATTAAAGCTATAAACTCCCTATCATTCACCTTTTAACCTTCAAAGCTCGATCATGCTGCTATCTTATTATCGCTAATGTGGTGCCTTCTAACCCACTTTTGCTAATAACAAAAGGGGGGAGAACTAACATGATAAATAAACTCCGCTATCAAACTAAAATTCACATGAATAAGTATAGTGATAGTCAACATATTAGGGGAGCATTCACATAGGGGGAGCACGTATTTAGGGGGAGCAACTCTAAAAATACTAATCATTTATATTTATCCTAAGTCATCATTCTCACACTCACACAAATAGGATTTCAACATGCTTATCTTTTAATGCTCTGATTTATCATTAATGGATTTGTTATTATCAAAAGGGGGAGTTTGTTGGAACACGGTCTTCCGCATCTCCTAGGTTTGAGAATAACAAATCCTATGTATTTGATCTTGTGTGTTCAAGTGTGCAGGTTAATTAGGTCCAAATGACTCAAGGTTTACATATGGTGGTTGCCCCCGAAATTGAGTCATCAACTCCAAACTGATCACTAGCGCAGGCGATAGTGGATAGCGCCGGCGCTAGCTCGATGCACAGAAGGCATGGTGAAATTGTTGCCTCGGATTGAAGATCTTGCCGCGCAAAGAGTTTCCTAACCAGGGATAGCGCTGGCGATAGCGGATAGCGCCGGCGGTAGTGGAGCGCACAGAAGGAATAGAACAACGGGTTGCCACGGATTGGAGATTCGGGCGCACAAATTGTTTCTTAATCCGGGCTAGCGCCGGCGGTAGCGCTAGCGCCGGCGGTAGCGCTTGGGCTATAAAAGGACCCCATCTCCTCGTGTTCGATATACCAATTGTATACACCTCAGAGAGAGAGATTGCTCGAGTTCCAGAGGCCCATCTTGGCCGAATCTTGAAGACCCAGCGAAGCTCTGCCGATTTCTGAAGGAGGATTCCATCAAGCCGAACCCGAGCGAAGTCCGCTTCGACAAACGCTGATTCTCCAGCGGATCTTCGTCACCACTTCAGAAGTTCATCATAAGGGAGTTTTTAATTATTGTTATTTCTTTTTCATCTTGTAAACGGTAGTGAAATCGCCTCGTGTTGGCGACTAGGTCTGGGTAGGACTTAGGGGGAAATTCGCCTCGTGTTGGCGACTAGATCTAGGCTAGGTCTAGGGGGGCTTGAGGCCACATCCGGGGTGGGATTGGCTAGAGCGGCTTGAGGCCGAATCCAGGGAGGACAAGGCTAGGGCCACCGGTTCGTGGGGAAGCGAGTCGGGATAGAAAAACAAAAGTTGTCTTTTCTATTTAGCTTTGATTTCTAGCTTTCATAAGAGATCAAGTTTTGTAATCATGTCTCTCAAGTTAATACAATCTTGTCTCTATTTTCTCTTTACTTGATTGTCTTGATTGTCATATTCAAAGTTTTTTTCTAAAATAATCAAAATAGTTTTAAAATCATTAAAACCCTTATTCACCCCCCCTCTAAGGACGCCTACCGATCCAACAATAACATCTCCCTTTATCTCCGGTTGAGTTTTAAGAAACTTCACTTCTGTTGGGCCAAACAGAACGTGATAACCGGCATCGACCACATTGGTCACAGAGAAGAGATTCTTCTTCATACCAGGCACGTGATAAACACTCCTTAATGTGAGTGGACCCTTATCACTGCTCAGGGAGACAACACCTTCTTGTACGGTAGCATGAACAGAATTATCAGCCGTAATGATAGCATCGTTACCTGAGTAAGGCACCAAAGAAGAGAACTTTGATTCATCCTCGGTGAGATGATGTCCACACACTGAATCAACAATCCAATCCTCTTCGAAGTTGATGGCAACCAAGGCCTTAACGGGCATCGCCGTCATATTAGCCGCAAAGGATCCTCCCCATCCAGCTTCATTAGACTTTGGCTTCTCCTTCTCCGCTATATGTCCCGACTGAAGATTAACCCGATATCCTTCTTGAAGTGGCCTGTCTTATTACATTTGAAGCACCTTGGTCCCTCTCCCTTCTTCTTCCCATTAGACTTAGAAGCATAACCTCTATCCTGCTGACCTTAAGTAGAGGGTCCATCCTGACCTGGCTTCTTCTTCTCCCACTTCTTCTTCTTCTTTCAAGAGAACAACACATCGCTATCTCCCCCAGAGATAGAAGTCCCTGCCATCTGTCTTGCCAAACTTTCTTGCGAAGCAAGTAAGTTCTCCAGCTCCAACAGAGATGGTTGATTTGCCCAACCTTGAACTGAAGTCACAAAGGCAAGATACTCCTTCCGCAACCCGCGGATGATATGCCTCTTCAATTTTGCCTCCGAGATGGGCTCATCAGGGTCCAATGCAGAAATCTCTGCTGTGAGGTTCTTCATCTTGAGAAAGAAGGTAGAAATAGAAAGATCGCCTTGAGAAGCCTTCACCAACTCATTTTCAAGAAACTGTAGCTGAGCTACATTCTTCTTATTAAACAGCCCGTCCAAAGACGTCCAAATCTCTGCAGTAGATTTACATCCAATGATGTGGTCAAACAACTCTGGTGAGATAGCCCTCTTGAGTGTGAACTCTGCCTTAGCATTAGTCCTCCTCCAAAGTCTCACCTCTGCCATATTATCTCCTGCTAGAAACACCTCTTGTGTGTCTTCTCCTCCAACTATCTCCCATAGATCCTCGCCAAGTAAATAGCTCTCCATACATGACCTCCATTTATTATAGTTAGTCGATGTGAGGAGTTCAATACCAAGCCCTCTTGCGTATCCACCTTCCATGGCAATCTATGTGGTCTCTTCTTCACAAAGACGATGGCAACTCAAGTTGAACACTGCTTATCCACTCCAACAACCTACCTCTGATACCATGTTAAATTTTTTGATTTGAATCGTTTAGGAGTAAGCAGGAGTTGCATCAACTGAGTTAAAGCCAAACAACCACAATGCCACACAGCAACACAAGAGACTTTATTGAAACACAAACTTCATTTACAGTGCAAGATATACATGGCGAGACATGATTCATCAGAATCACGGAGACAAGAAGAACAAAACACACCAAAACAAATCTGGCAGCTAGACAAGCTGAGACCGCACAGACCGCTCGACTCCAGAAGTCGCTCGGCTTGACCTGAGACCGCGCGAACAGGAAACAGACAAACCGCCTGCACTGCAAGACCGCCACCTCAGACTGCACGAACTGGAGCTTTATTGGAACAAAGAACTGAAGCTGTCGCCAGACCGCAACTCAGATTGCCTAACCGCTAAAGGTCGCCTGATCGCTGAGCTCGCTGCGAACAACACAAGAATGAACATAACCAGTTCGCAGACAGACCGCTGCCGAACTGTTTATTCAAGCCGCTGGGAATCACTAAGGAAGGAGACCGCAACCTGCTGACCGCAAACCTACAAACACAACAAACAGTCAACTCGCTTCTGAAACCGCCCGACCTCAAAGTGAGACCGCACGAATTAACCCAGGCTCAGTTATTACAGTTCTCGTTATGAATGATGGGCCATGCACCCCTATTTATAGGCGGGTAAACGAATGTTGTCACCGCCCAAACTAGGATATAGTCACCACCCATCTGATCGCCAGCGGTATCATAAGACAGACTGCGCGATCAGATCACTTGGACGACCATCCGACCAAGATCGCAGAACAGTAGGCAGATCGCGCACAAGTCGCGTGAACACGAGACCACGCACAAGCCGCGCGGGCACAAGATCGCTCCTCCCTTAGATCATCAGGAGCAAACAAGAACCATCTGGCCGACTTAGAACAAGTCGCCAGATCGCCAAGCACAAACCGCCCGGACAGGCGGTCACACATAAGAACAGACTGCCCGGTCTTCCAACAAAGAAGACAGGCTAACCAGCAGACCAACTCGGGAACAGACCACAGCTACAAACAACAGACCGGCAGAACCAGCAGTCCGCCAGAACAGACCGACAGAGACAGACCGGTAGAAAACAAACACAGACCGCGCGTTCTCAGCGGTCTCCAAAAAATAGACCGCCCGGTCTCCTCCACTTCACTTCAAAAATTCAACAACTGTGACACACATGGGCACCATGCATGCGAGTGTAGCATTATTTTGGAATCTTCCTCCGCCTCTCCTCAAAGTGTTAAAGTGCTTGTGGGCAATCCGTCCCATAATAACTTCTCCTCTAATTCTTACAATTCCGTATGGAGAAATCATCCAAACCTCTTGTGGAAGCAAAACAACTATCAAGGAGGCCCTAATGGGTCAAATCAAACTTCTTGCCAGCGCCCACCCCAATAAAGTGAGAAGATCCAATTGGAGCCTGTGATGGAAAAATATATGGAAAGGACTGATGTGGCAATGCAAAATCAGCGGGCCGTCCTTTAAAGTATAGAATGGCAATTAGGAAAAAAATGCAAATTTGCTAGCTGAGCGACTGCATGGGAGGCTTCCTAGTAATACAGAGGTCAACCAGAAAGATCAAGCTCATTGCACCTTTGAGGAGTCATCATTACCACCAGATGTTATATTTCTAAATTGTAAAATTAATAATGAAAATATGGGCTATTCCCACAACTTATTATCTCTTCAGGATGCAAAGAAGTTCCATATTGAGCTAATTGCAGAAGAGCGTGTGTCCTTGGTTTTAGCAAACAATATTCTGGTTAATACTGAGGGATCCGCCAATGATGTATAGATAACTCTGGGGGAAATGACCATTATTACTGATTTTCAAGTGACGGGCCCATCAAAGAATAAATCCCCACCTGTCTGTTGGATCGTCAGGCGCCCTTAGATGGCAGCGGTGGGGGAGGGTGAATAAGGGTGTTATAAGAGTTCATTTATAAACAATTTTCTCTTATGAAATATTAAATTACTTCATAACAAAGTTCAAAAATAATGGTTTAATAACTAAAAACAAAGAGACATGCTTTTTATTTCATCAACAAATAATCATAAAATTGTGATTTCAATAGCGTTATAAATCAAGAGAATGAATTTTTACTCTTGGATTTTCTATACCGACCCTTCTCCCTAAGGTCCGGTTGACAATCCTATCTCTCCCTAGATAAAACTCAGGCCGCCCCTAGACCTACTCCCTAGATTTAGTCGCCTAACTTACAAGTCCAATTCCTCCCTAAGTCATACATTGACGTAGTCGCCAACACGGGCAAATTCCTATACCGTTACACAAATATAGTCTTAAAGTTAAGAGATAAGAGAAATAAAATTTCTATAATAAAAACTCCCTATAGGGAAATCTAAAGGCGATGGCGTAGGCACACGAGAGATCGGAGTTGTAGTCGCGTTTGTGCTTTATGTAGATGGAGCAATGATGAACTCCGCTTTCAAGTTCTCCTTTGGATCTTCAAGATTGCTGCAGGGAAAGCTTTGTGTTAGTTATGGAACTATCACCTAGAGGGGGGGGGGGGGGGGGGGGAGATATGTGATATGGCTATTTTTGATTTTTAGCACAAGAACTAAATAACTTTATAACATCACATCAATAAACCACAGAAACAAAGCACACAAGAACATCAAATTTATAGTGGTTCCTCAAGACAGGATGTCTTAAGTAGTCCACTATCCCACTGCGCCTTTTTAGCAATGTACTATGGTCAGCAAATTCTGCCAAAACTCAGGCCCGCAAGCCCTACAATCTCAGGCCCTCAAGCCCTACAATACTCAGGCCCTTAAGCCCTATAGTACTCAGGCCCTCAAGCCCTACAACTCAGGCCGTCAAGCCCTACAACTCAGGCCATCAGGACCTACAACTAAGATCTGAAATAGATCTTACAAACTCAGGCTTGTAAAAGCCCTACAGAGAAAGAGTGAGAAAACTTCTTTAGCCGGATGAAGATTGGCTTCTGGACTTGAAGAGAATGCTTTTGATGTTATCTTGGACAACACAGATTCCTCTCCAATCGTTTCTTCAATCTGGAACAATTCTTATCAGCCGATGTTGCTGGAATGAAACTTGGAGAACACTTGATGAAGATCAATTTGTTCTCTGGTTCTTGTTCCTTCTTCATGAAGCCTTATTACTGTTCTATTGATTCGTGCATATATTCTCTGTGTCGCTTGCTCTTGTTGTTGTGAGAATTAAGGCAGACACCTATCTCTTTTATAAGACTGAGGAGCTGATTAATGGTCTCCTATGATGTCCTTTAAGTGTCAGAGACCCATTCCTTAATGACACACGCTAATTGGACTATCAAATGGCAATAATAAATGCAAACAACACGATTTGAAATGTCTTGATCTGTCTTGATGACATTTGGAAAGTCTCAATGACAGAACTTGCCATTACGCCGATCCATCTTGGACTTGGGCAAATCTTCAAGTCTTCTTCAATCTTCTTTAGAGAATGATATCTCGACGATACAAGATATCTCTGCTGCACTTGCACTCACGATGATATGAAGTCATCTTAAAGATGTCATCATAAACTGGTTGTCGACTTGCGGTCTTCTCAATGATGTCGTTGAAACCATTCTGTCATATCGACAATATCGTTGAAACCATACTGTCTTATTGACGATATCGTCTTGATCATCTTGACGACATGCGACTCTTCTTCCATAAGTTGTCTTCACAGGTTCTCCCATAGCCTTCTCGACGATTAAGCTTCTTTACAATGATGTTGTCGACATTTTCGAATATTTTGACTTAAGTTTTCTTAGACCTTACAATGATGTCGTCATGTGATTCTGGTTGACACGATGATACTGTACTTTGATCAATCTCTCTTATTCTTACGATGATATCGTCGTGTGAACTTGATGTCACAACGATATCGTCGAATTGTCCATATTATCTCGATGATAACGAACATGAACCTTCTGATTATCTCTAGGAATAATCTCGACGATATATGTATGCTTATTCGATGTTATGTCCAGTCCTTCTCGACAATTTTAGATTTAGAGATATTGAAGAAGTACTGGACATATGATTTATTTTCTATAAGTACAAACTAAGCATACCATCAAATGCATAATGCTTTTATCATTAACCTGAGCACTTCTTCAAATAAGGAACATTACAGGGCACTGTTCCCAACAATCTCCCCCTATTTGAAGAAGTTCTAACTCACCTCAATGATAAATGCCACACATAGAAAGAATTAAAATTAAGGCAATTCAAATTGATTCAACTACCAAACATTATATAACTAGTGTGAATGTTTTTAAACAAAAAATTTCAATCATATGCCCATTCCATTCTTAGGCAACACATTCTTTGAAAGTAGCTTCAACCTCTGCTTCTGCTTCCTTTGCCTTTCCTATTCTGCCTTTCATAGAAATGGATGGGCTCTGGAATCTTCTTTGGAGAGGGCGGAGGACCATGAGGGAATGCCATCTTGTGATTCCTCCTTTTTTCCATTTGCTTGAGATGCAAATTCTAGTCAGCTGAGTAGTATACCCTCTCAGAGCTTTCTTGAGGGTATCCAAATTCAATCCAGCTTTCTGAGATAATATCCCTTGAGGTAGGACTCCACTTGCCTGCTTGTGGATCTTGCTCAACTTCCCTTAGTCTATTCTGTCTATACTTCCTACTCTGAAGTTTCTTCCTTTTCCTTGAAGTTGCTGACACTCCAAATTTAGCATTATATTCCTCTGAATCTTTGCTTATAGATGGTTCAGCTAATTCATAACCTGAGGAAGGCTTCTGTAAGGATTGCTTGACTTGACTTGTATTCCACATAGCTTGATGTGAGCCTGCATTTATGATTGCCTTCTCCCCCTTTAGGACTTCTTCAATTAGATGATAATACAGGGTTTCTTGCATCGAAATTAATGTATTTTTTGTTCAGTTACTGATGCGATAATTCGGCAAGTGCACCGGTCGCGCAAGTAATAAATTTTGGGAATAGAATCCCCGAGTGTCGGTCTCTTGAGGAACACAGTAAGGTGGAGTTTATTATCGAGGAAGGACTGGAGATCGAAGTCCTGCGGTAGGCGGAATGCGAACGAAAGGGGCTTTGAGGTTTGCACATAAAAGGAAATACTACACCTACTCCTATGCAATGCCGCTATGCAAAGCTTCGATTGGCGGGATGGAGACTAGGCAGGCCTTGAGCGCACTGCGTCGCAAGGGCGGATGGACGAGTAGGCAAGCGGAATGAGGGTCGCAAGCACCTCTTCGACAAGCACACCACTAGCAATTGCTAGTGCGGCATCGGACATGGTGGTGGAGCGGAAAATTAATGGGGGCGCACCTCATTGACACAAATGAACAAATTGATTTCATAAACATGAAATAAACAATACTAAACATGATTCATAGTGTTCATCATCTAGATAAAGAGAATACAACAAATATAACCGCACAAGTAGAAGAAAAAGGCAAGAAATACGGCCGAATCCGGAGTCTCGTCATAGATTCACGGTAGGAAGCACCGGGTTGTCAATCCGCGTCCTAGCTCGGTCCCAACTGCGTCCGGGGTAGAGGAGGGCTGTCACACCTCCCAGTGGACCCGTCTTCTCCAGCGATTTACCATCCGGCCACGTCTAATGCGAAGAACTTCTTCTTAAGCGATCAAAATGAGTGTAGAATCCCTTCCTTTAAGTCCTTGGATGATGGAGGAGGCCTAGGGGGTGAAAACCCTCTGAAAATGGCGAAAACGGCGGACTGAACGGAGCCAAAAGACGTAATAATGACCTAATTTGCGAACAGGTCATTATATAGGCGCTGAATTAAACAGTGCGCACGGTCATTGGCGCACGACCAGTGGTCGTGCGCACTAGAATTCTGCGATCGTGCGCACAACCTGGGCAGAACCTGCAAGAAACGAAATTTATAAAATATAATGTTCGCACGACCAGTGGCGCACGACCAGTGGTCGTGCGCACTATCGTCGCTGGTCGTGCGCATTAGATGAAACAGAACTCAGAAATTTAATGATAAGTGCGCACGAACAGTGGCGCACGACCGGTGGTCGTGCGCACTGGCGTTGATGGTCGTGCGCACTACACCAAACAGAACTCATGAAAAAGGGTTAAGTGCACACGATCAGTGGCACACGACCAGTGGTCGTGCGCAATAGAACAAGTGATCGTGCGCAGTGTTCCTGTGCAGAATTGCACCGGAAACACCTACACGACTCCTATTCCGGCACAACCACAAATCCAGCCACTGAAGGTGGCACTTAACAGCGCATGAAAACTACTAATGACGATAAGCACAAAATCACACCAAAGTGGCCCCAGAAGTGCACCTAGCATGGATTATCAAATATAACCTATAACAGGGCTAAAGTGCGGTGAAATGACTGAATAGCGGCCCGGATGAGTCCATAAATGTGTATATGACCAGGACTCATCACACCCCCAGACTTAACTGTTTGCGCGTCCCGAGCAAACGAATCCGGCGGAGTGTGAAAATGATAATTAACATAGAGAATTACACAAAGGAGTACGGTGCGAAGTAACATACGCATGCGAGTAGAGATTCTAGTAGAAGAAGATTCTAACTATGCTAACTAATTTACAGAAGTATAAAAGCGTAAGTAAAGATTTAGTTGTACTCAGTTGGTGAATTATGAAGAATTTGAACGATCATGCCCGGTATGAACGTGACGAGACACTGAGGCGGGTGTTGCAAAAGATTGGGGCTTAGGAATAACTCCGCTGAAATCCATCAACGTCGTGAACCATACGCTTGCCCGGTCACACTCTCTCCACGGCGCTAGCAAACTCGCAAATCAAATCAGTAGGACTTTAGGATTAAAATGGGGCTTAGGTCATGGTAGGATATTCAAAGTTAAACACGATGGCTACGCAACCCAAGTGAGCTAACGGAACGCTGCACCCCACAAGACCAACAAACTATGCTCGTGTGACACACCCCCAGACTTATCATGAAAACCAGGTGTGCACACGGCCTACTTCACAAATACCAACAGATTTTTTATTTAGCTCGGAAGGATCTCATTTCAAAATACGCTCTTTTTTTTTTCTTTTAACATATTTTACTTCTTTTATGTATCCTCCGGTTGGTTCAAAATCAGCAGATGGACTTTATTTTCCCTTCATAACACAATGATTCCACACACCACACAAGTTGAGAATTATAAGCGCAGTTAAAAACAATTTGGTTGCGGGTGTAGGATAGGCTTCAGGCTTTGGTGGATGAAGAGGAGCTGAACAAAGGATTGGTAGGCACAAATTTGGCTTGCAACGGTGAACGAAAAGGACAGGGAATAGCAAGGCTCAAACCAGCCAAAGGGTGACCTACATCATGTTTAACTCGACGAGTAGCTCTCACCCATGCTTCGAGAGTCGCTTGGGGTAAGTTCTTAGCCCACGAGAAAGGTAAACCTTCCTCCCGACTCGAGCAACATACGACTAGCACTCGTACACACACAACACCGGGTTATCGTCAATTTCATTCAAATTCACCACTTGAGTATAATAAATCTAAATTTACGCAGAAATACTAAACATAAATTAGATGCATAAAGAAAATCTAGTTCTACTCAAATTCTACCATAACATGCGAAGTGACTAGAACACTACATGAGTCAACATCGCACTCCAAATAATAATTCCTATGTTAACAACCTATTTCACATTCCAACCACAATAGTCTAAACGGAGCAACAACAAAAAGATAAGCGCGCACTCAAGTGGGTGAAGTGGTGTGTGAAGAATGAAAACAATGATAATGACTAGGATAAATAAGAAACAACCTTCTAGAATGCAGTGCAACTCGTGCACAATGGATGACAAATTCGCTCCCCCAGACTTAAGCTAAACAATCTAGAAATTTGAAGAAAAAAGAGGGGAGAAAGTGTTACCCAATGCTCCGAATTGAGCATACCAGACGATTGGCGTTTACGATCAAAAGCAGTCCGCAGCATCCGCCATCACAAGGAACAAAGACCCACCTGAAAGTGACACACTAGAAACAACAAAAATAGTAAAAACTGAACTAGACATGCGAGAGCACTAAAAATTAAGAAATCTGGGTTATCACCCATGAAAGTGAACCTGTTCCTGCAATTAAAATTAAGCACTCGCACACAAGATAAAGGAAACAAAATATGCTGAATTCATAAAACTATGCCCGGAGGAGCATCCAAAAGCAAAATGTTATTATTACAATTAACAAAAGAGAAGGAGTTCAAGCGACTCAACAAAAGACCGAAAAACAGCAAGAAAAAGAAGAAAACAAGGCTTCGAATAGCTCGCATACAGGGAGAAAGATCACTCGTCGTCGCTGTCGCTATCTATAACCACAACGGATGGCGACCGTCTGGAAGATGATGCGGCCCGACCAGGAGGTGGGGGAATATTTAGTCCTCCTTGCAATGCTTGCTGATAGAAAAAATCCGTTAGCCAGTACTGGTTTGCTTCCAGATCGGAGAGGCGCTGATTGAAACTTGGCACCTCCGGCGCTCTAGAAGAACTGCCCTCCTCCTTGGCTCTCCGCTCCTGCTGAAATGAATGACTCCGCGGCTGCGGAAGGGCTACCTCGCGGTGAGTATTCGGCGGCTCAGCCGGCTCTCCGTGCTCCTCGTCGCCTTGCCTCTCCCTAGGCGCATCTCCCGGCATAACAACCACAAAGCGTCTACTACTCTTCTTCCCCATGACCCGTAATAGATGGAAACTCACCATGGTGGCCCGAGTGATGAAGGAGGGCGCAGTCACCTGCACCATCGGAGGCAGATGACTCCAAACCCCCAGGCTTTTGGCAATGCGGGTAATATAGTAGGCACCACCAATGGCACCTGTGAGACCGTAAGTGGCCTCGTGGTGGAAGAAGAAAGCTAGCATGTAGCCAAGATGCAAGGGATGCCGAAATTCCATACTATAAAGGGAGATCAGATCTTGCCACCCCACCACGTTCTGACTAAGGGCACGGGCGACAAGAGAGTGGCTAAGGACGTGCTGCAGGAATTGGAGAGCAGGCGCGACGATCCAGGTAGATTTGCTTTTCCTGGCAACATATTCTTCATCACGACCCGTGAGAGCACACCACGCAGCACGCGGGGTGACACCATCAGGGAAGGAGACATTCAAATCCAGAAAAGGAATCGCCGCAGCCTCGGCTTCAGTGTAGAAGCCAGCATGCACCGCCAACTCCGGCAAGGATAGAGTGAAGACCTTGCCCAAAATTCGGAAAGAGCACTTTCCTGGACGTTGACCGGAGGGCAACACATCCCACTCAAACGTTGCAAGGAACTCCAAGGTAAGCTCCCGGTAGCCGAGGTCATTGCACTCAAACACCCCACTCCAGTGATCAAAAGAATAGCGTTGGCGGACGGCCTCCCCCAACTCTCCATTATCGCCGATGGAATTTAGCTCGTTCCAATCCACTAGACGCTGTGATAGGAATGGCTTCTCCTTAAGAGAATTGAATCGCCGCGTGTGCGAATCCTTAGAAAAAGTAACCATCCGAGCAAGGATCTGAGCAGGAGAAGCAGAAGGGCGGCCGGAGCGTTGGTAGACGTTGTGGCGATCTCTAGAGCTCATGGTGGTAGGAGGGCAAGGGGAAAGAAGAGAATCAGAGATGAACTCACCGGAAGGAAGGAGGGCGCACGATCGGCGGCAACCCAGCGGAGACGGCGCACGGACGACGGAGAACAAAAACCCTAGAGCGTGCGTGAAAGGCTCGGGCGGACGGGCTTTTTATAAAAATCTGGGCCGATCGCACGACCAGTGGTCGTGCGCGATAAGTAGTGCGCACGACCAGTGATCGTGCGCCTTAGGAATTTTCCAGCGGCCAAAATTTTAGTAAAAACTCCATCCACCGTGCAGTTTACGCACAACCAGGAATCGGCAAAAGCAGCGAGACATTCACAGCCTTAACAATAACTTAACTAAACTAGACAAAATAAAATTTCAGGAAAAAGAAAGATAACTACTGGGGTTACTGTCATCCCAGCACGACTTATTCGAAAACATAAAAGTTCTAGCTAATGGGCTTATGGAAGAGAAAATGCACAGGTAACTGTTCTAAAATGCGTGTCGGTAACGGGTACCGATACGGCGACAGGACAGTCACGCCTCTACTCGAATATAGATAAAACCTGCCCACCACAGGTAGAGGGAAAAGAAAGTAAGAAGAGGAGGACACATCCTCACTCAACTCACAAAAAACATCCTTGCTTAGCAAGGTGTCGTCAACAGGGAGGCAGCAGGAGGCGAAGGCAATGAGTGGAGCTTCCTCTATGGAGGAGGGATAAACCTCCTCACATGAGAGGATGCTCTCATCATTGACTTGAGCAAAAAGCTCCAAGTCCTCCTGAAGTACCTGTGAAGAGTCAACCTGCACAGACTCAGATGAAGGAAGGGGATCAAGAAATAAAGAAGACGAAGAACATAAATAAACATCAATCAGGGGAGTGATCCCGGTCTCACTCCCATCAGGTTGGGGAAGTAAAATAATGTTAGCATTGTCATCAATGCTACAAGATTCGGCGGGATCAACGGTGGCCAGGCTTAGGATTTGGACTTCCTCCACCGGTGTTGAGGAAAACTCCTCTTCACCTAGAAGGTTGTCCTCCTCCATAGGAATAGGCACAACACTCAGATCACCCACCTCATCCTGCGACACATCATCAACAATGTCGTCGGAGATGAGTATAGTATGCACAACAGGGGGAAGAATCGAATCCACTAGAAGTGGTGGATGAACATGGAGAATAGGCTCAGCAATGTCGGTGTATAGATCAGCCGCACATCCGGTGACCGTGTCCATGCCATACCCTTCAAGATGTGAAGGTGACAAAGACACATAACCGGATGTTGAAGGTGTGCCGCCAGAGTTAGGAGTTGGGACGATCCGAATATCTGGCTCGTCATCCTCGTCCAATTGGCGAAGATACTCGGCACAGTCCTTCAGGGCATGATCAGTGCTCTGACAAAACCGGCACTGCCTTGCGGGCTTCTTTGGCACAGCGGGAGCTGGAGCCGAAAAGAAGTACGACGGTAAAGGCTCAGCAGAGTAGCCATAAGACTTACGCGCACCATATGGAGTACCAGACGAAGTCGGTGCTCCATATGCTGGGCTATAAGAATTATGCCTACTATTCTCCATAGGGCATTCATCACTAGAGTGGGAGGTAGCTCCACACCAACGACAACGGAAATTGAGATGTGCTCACATAGTGTGAAGATAAAACGATTCAAAAAGAAGAACACTATTGTGCGAAATACTACACCTAACAAAAATTTACTAAAGCGACCTACTATAAAACAAGAAAATGGAATAAAGAGAACAGAAATAAAATAAACGATGCGATAAACAAATGGAAGGGCTTCTCTCTCAGATTCTCCCTCTCCAGAAAACTCACACGACTGTGCTCCCCGGCAACGGCGCCAAAAACTTGATGCGATAATTCGGCAAGTGCACCGGTCGCGCAAGTAATAAATTTTGGGAATAGAATCCCCGAGTGTCGGTCTCTTGAGGAACACAGTAAGGTGGAGTTTATTATCGAGGAAGTACTTGAGATCGAAGTCCTGCGGTAGGCGGAATGCGAACGAAAGGGGCTTTGAGGTTTGCACATAAAAGGAAATACTACGCCTACTCCTATGCATTGCGGCTATGCAAAGCTTCGATTGGCGGGATGGAGACTAGGCAGGCCTTGAGCGCGCTGCGTCGCAAGGGCGGATGGACGAGTAGGCAAGCGGAATGAGGGTCGCAAGCACCTCTTCGACAAGCACACCACTAGCAATTGCTAGTGCGGCATCGGACATGGTGGTGGAGCGGAAAATTAATGGGGGCGCACCTCATTGACACAAATGAACAAATTGATTTCATAAACATGAAATAAACAATACTAAACATGATTCATAGTGTTCATCATCTAGATAAAGAGAATACAACAAATATAACCGCACAAGTAGAAGAAAAAGGCAAGAAATACGACCGAATCCGGAGTCTCGTCGTAGATTCACGGTAGGAAGCACCGGGTTGTCAATCCGCGTCCTAGCTCAGTCCCAACTGCGTCCGGGGTAGAGGAGGGCTGTCACACCTCCCAGTGGACCCGTCTTCTCCAGCGATTTACCATCCGGCCACGTCTAATGCGAAGAACTTCTTCTTAAGCGATCAAAATGAGTGTAGAATCCCTTCCTTTAAGTCCTTGGATGATGGAGGAGGCCTAGGGGGTGAAAACCCTCTGAAAATGGCGAAAACGGCGGACTCAACGGAGCCAAAAGACGTAATAATGACCTAATTCGCGAACAGGTCATTATATAGGCGCTGAATTAAACAGTGCGCACGGTCATTGGCGCACGACCAGTGGTCGTGCGCACTAGAATTCTGCGATCGTGCGCACAACCTGGGCAGAACCTGCAAGAAACAAAATTTATAAAATATAATGTTCGCACGACCAGTGGCGCATGACCAGTGGTCGTGCGCACTATCGTCGGTGGTCGTGCGCATTAGACGAAACAGAACTCAGAAATTTAATGATAAGTGCGCACGAACAGTGGCGCACGACCGGTGGTCGTGCGCACTGGCATTGATGGTCGTGCGCACTACACCAAACAGAACTCATGAAAAAGGGTTAAGTGCACACGATCAGTGGCGCACGACCAGTGGTCGTGCGCAATAGAACAAGTGATCGTGCGCAGTGTTCCTGTGCAGAATTGCACCGGAAACACCTACACGACTCCTATTCCGGCACAACCACAAATCCAACCACTGAAGGTGGCACTTAACAGCGCATGAAAACTACTAATGACGATAAGCATGAAATCACACCAAAGTGGCCCCAGAAGTGCACCTAGCATGGATTATCAAATATAACCTATAACAGGGCTAAAGTGCGGTGAAATGACTGAATAGCGGCCCGGATGAGTCCATAAATGTGTATATGATCAGGACTCATCTGTTACATCCAAGTTATTTCGAACTTCCAGCAGATGTGCATCCAAGGTCTGAGTATTCACATGAACTATGTTCAGAACACGATCTCTATCGTCATCAATGGCTGTTTCAATCTGCTCAAAGGCGTGCTCCACATTGTTTGCGAAGGTGACTTGGTTTTGCATGAGCTGATGGGTTTGATGGCCAACCTTGTTGATCTCTTCACCAACAAGCTCCATGGCTGGAGCTGCTAGGTGATATAAGTGAGCGTACAGAGTGTTCAGATGAAGTATCTCCTTCTTCATATTCTTCACCTCAGCCTTCATTTCGTTCCTCAGGCCATTAATAGTTTGCATGATGAATGTTTCCATTTTCTATGTCTGAGCATTGAGTAATGCTGAGATCATGTGAAATAAGGATCCTGAGTGAGAAGAGGATGTTTCAGCAGCATTTTCCTCTGGAGCAACTCTTTCTTCAGGGTCATCTTTAGGAGCACTGTTAGATGAGCAGTCACTGATCTGCACTGTTGACTTCTTAGGAGATGCTACCTTCATTAGCTCACTTTCCACTATGATTACTGTCCTTACTCTAAGAGCCAGTTCAAACCCAGTGGAGGGTTCAACATTTTCAACTGTTTCTGGCTCATGTCCTATGCTTTTAGTTCTTGCTTCTAGGATGATCTCCATCTGGACAAGATTTTCTTGAGCTCCTAGGGTAGAGCACCCTAGATGAGTCTCCCCCTTAACCATTTTAGTGTCTTGGGCTAAGCTCCCAGGTTGGAACTCCCCCTCAACTGGATCACTTTCCATGATTGGACTTCTCCTCTCTTCAGCCACCTCTGTGTTAGCAGGTTCAACTTCTTTTGTTTTGAGATATCTTGATGTAGAGACATCTCCCCCTCAATATGAATAGGGTTTTGTTGGGATGGGACTCTTCCTTCCTCAGAGCAACTAGAGGAATCCTCCTCCTCCGAGGTAACCACCTTGACAACTTTCTTTGACTTCTTCTGCTGAACTGAAGAAGTAGCTATAGGTCCTTTGGATATAGACCTATCCCACCTATCCAACATCTTGGATTCCAGCCTCTTGAAGTAGTGTAGAGGCACTCCCATCTTTCTGTTGAGCACTTCCCCAAGGGGATTCAGAAAGAAGATAGAGAGAATTCTCCCAATTGAGAGGGTCTTCAGACTATTTTTTACTTTCTGGAATACAAATTCCCTCCAGTCAGTCTTTTTGGAGAGAATGATCCTGCACTTCACTTCAAACATTTCCTTGGAAATCCGATCATGAGAACCCAGTTTGCATAACAAAACTTTTCCAATGATGTCTGCGAGAAGCTTCCCCTTCTAGTTGAAGTCTGCCTTTTTGATAGACCCATAGGTCTTTCTAGAGTGTCCACACCATTCATAACTCGCAGATATGTCATCAGTGGACACCTATTCCTCGTCTTCTTCTTCCTTCAGCCGAGGTAGTCACAACGCCTTTCCCAGGCTCTTCGCATATACTTTCACTTTTTGGCCCGCTACAATTGATTTCACTGATAATTCAGAACTGTTTAATCTTACTCCTCCAAAGAATTCCAGGAGCTCTCTATTGAGAAGGACACAGGGTTCACTCAGCAGATATTCGAGGCCCGCTGATTCCAGTAACCCTATCATAAACCTAATTTCATCTGAGCAGGCGTTGAAGCCTCCTCGTTGAAGCTTACATCTGAAAATTACTGAAGTCTCTTCTTTCTTAGGAGCCATTGCTGAAGAATGAGAGCCACTTGTTAGTTATGGAACTATCACCTAGAGGGGGGGGGGGGGGGGAATAGGTGATATGTTTTTTTTTTATTTTTAGCACAAGAACTAAATAACTTTATCACAGCACAACAATAAACCACAGAAACAAAGCACACATGAACACAAGATTTATAGTGGTTCCTTAAGACAGCATGTCTTGAGTAGTCCACTATCCATCTGCACCTTTCTAGCAGTGTGCTAGGGTCGGCAAACTCTGCCGAAACTCAGGCCCGCAAGCCCTAAAATCTCAGGCTCTCAAGCCCTACAATACTCAGGCCCTCAAGCCCTACAATACTTAGGCCCTCAAGCCTTACAGCTCAGGCCCTCAAGCCCTACAACTCAGGCCCTCAAGCCCTTCAACTCAGATCTGAAATAGATCCTACAAACTCAGGCTTGTAAAAGCCCTACAGAGAAAGAGAGAAAAAAACATCTTTAGCCGGATGAATATTGGCTTCTGGACTTGAAGAGAATGCTTTTGATGTTATGTTGGACAGCACATATTCCTCTCCAATCCTTTCTTCAATCTGGAACAATTCTTATCAGCTGATGTTGCTAGACTGAAACTTGGAGAACACTTGATGAAGATCGATTTGTTCTCTGGTTCTTGTTCCTTCTTCACGTAGCCTTGTTACTGTTCTATTGATTCGTGCATATATTCTCTGTGTCGCTTGTTCTTGTTATTGTGAGAATTAGGGCAGACAATTATCTCTTTTTATAAGACTGAGGAACCAATTAACGGTCTCATATGAAGCCCTTTAAGTGTCAGAGACCCATTTCTTAAATACACGCGCTGATTGGACCATCAAGCGGTGGCAATAAATGCATACATCGTAATTTGAAATGTCTTGATCTGTCTCGACGACATTTGCAACGTCTCGATGACAAACTTGCTGTTATGCCGATCCATCTTGGACTTGGGAAAACCATCAAGTCTTCTTCATTCTTCTTTAGAGAACGATATCTCGACGATACAAGATATCTCAGCTGCACTTGCACTCACGATGACATGAAGTCATCTTACATATGTCTTCGTAAACTGGTTGTCTACTTGTGGTCTTCTCGACAATGTTGTTGAAACCATTCTGTCTTATCGATGATATTGTTGAAACCATACTGACTTATCAACGACATCGTCTTGATCATCTTGACGACAGACGATTCTTTTACCATAAGCTGTCTTCACAAGTTCTCCCTTATCCTTCTCGACGATTAGGCTTCTTTATGACGATGTCGTCAACATTGCCGAATACTTTGACTTAAGTCTTCTTAGAACATACAACGATATTGTCGTGTGATTTTGGTTGGCACGACGATATTGGACTTTGATCGATTCTTCTTATTCTTACGTTGATATCATCGTGTGAACTTGAAGTCACAACGATATCGTCGAATTGTCCATATTATCTTTATGATAACTGACATAAAACTTATGCTTATCTCTGAGAATAATCTCGATGATATATGCATGCTTATTCGATGATATGTCCAGTCCTTCTTGACAATTTTAGACTTAGAGAGATTGGAGAAGTACTGGACATATGATTTAATCTCTGCAAGTATAAACTAAGCATACCATCAAATACATAATGCTTTTATCATTGACCTGAGCACTTCTTCAAATCAGGAACATTGCAAGGCACAGTTCCCAACACTTTGAATGTCTAGGGTGAGGCCTCCCACAAATATCTTTGGAGTTATGGCTCAATCATTCTTTGAAATGAAAGAGCGGAGCGGCCTTTAAATAGATAACGTGAGCTAGCACCAACGGTAGGTGTTACCACCCCGCAGTACCCGTAATGGAAAGAGTTTCATGCGCCAGCTATCCAGTAATGGTAAGCGCAATTGGTTCTTTAGGCAACCACTACCGCACCTCGATAGAGTTACCACATCACGTTAGTAGAATATTCAATCCCTCCATCGTATCGATCACATGCTACATTTGGCTCCTCAATCAGCCTGGTGATTGTCGTGCTTTCCTTTCAATTACCAACATGCATTACGGTCGTTGTGCATTAGCCTCTTTGTCAATTAGCTCTCCTTCTCTCGCCAATGTTTTCATTTGAATGTCTTTTGCCAGTTTTCCTACTATCACAACCGCTACCTCCATTGATAGTGTTGGGAACTTTACCTATAATGTTCCTGATTTGAAGAAGTCCTCAAGTTAAGGATAAATACACTTTGTATTTGGCACATTTGCTTTAGAATATTACTTTCAAGTACTAGACAGTGACAAGCCTAATATATGGCTAGACTTAGTTTCATCAGACATAGTTTTGCCAATGTAATATCTCATTGTGCAAAACATCATGTCGACATATGATATAGACTATATTAGACATGTCACCAACTTATTATCATCAAGAATAAAGGTCTAATAGGTGAGCTAAAGCAAAGAATCTAAGTTGAGAAGATCAAAAATTGACTAAGTGAAATATCACCTTGGAGAGTCTAAATGTTGTCGAGTAAAGGTATCGATATCAGCTTAATGAACTTAAGCTTCAAGATAATATCATATTGTAAACTCTGAACCACACACATATCGTCTTCTCTGGAAGAAGGCCAGTCTCCAAAAATCATCTTGGCAATAAGCTTTCCAAGATGATATCGTCTTGACAAGGCTCAATTACTCTCATATTATCTTGGAGGTATTAAACAGATATTTGGAAACACTTGATTGAAGGAAGAATTTGGCTAAGGAATTTATCGTTGAGTTGATCTCAAATATCAGCGAGGTCACGTGAAATGTCATCGAGGAACCAATAAGATATTTCATAAGTATAAGAGATATCATGTCAATTCATGAAGAAGATTCGGCTTGAAGGTAGAAATAATCAAATTTCGTCTTGAATTATATAAGAGACATCAAGTCGATTCGTGCAGAAGATTCGACTAGAAGACTAAAGTAGTGAAATATCATCTTGTAGATTACCAAAGAATCATCAAGACAATTCGTGCAGAAGATTCGACAAGAAGACTGAAGTAGTGAAATATCATCTTGTAGACTACCAAAGTCACCACGATTTGTGCAGAAGGTTTGAACTAAAGTATACAGAGTTCAAATTCAACCAGAAGAACTACATTCAACTAGACATCAAGAAAATTCGACCAGAAGAACTACATTTGACTAGATATCAATAAGTCTCCACTATAGATGCAAATCTGTAAGTACCAGAGAATTTTTTTGACATGATTAAGATAAAGTAGTTCTAGCCACCATGGATATAAGGGCCAAGAATATAATAGTGAGTGCTATAGATGACTCCAATTTCTAGAACCTAATTCACTGCAGAAATACTAATGAAATGTGGGATTCACTGATTGTAACATGGAAGGCACTAAAGAAGTAAGAGATGATAGAAAATTTCTTCTTAATCAAGAATATGGCCTTCAGGAAGAAGAAGAAGAAGGATTTAATTGCTGACTGCTATGAAAAGTTCTTTAAGATAGTCAGTGGACTAAAGAACTATGGAAGAGAATTCTCCAACTATGATCTGAATGACAAGTTCTTGAGATCCCTCAACAAAAAGTGGGACATCAAGATTTGTGCTATAAGGGAGATGGGGAATCTGGTTAACATCCAGCCCCAAAATCTATATGAGAATATTCTATCCCATGAATTGCAGCTGAACACCAGGAAGGCAGATAAAGAGTCCTCCATATCTCACTCTAGATAAAAGTCAGTGACCTTCAAGGCTGAAAGCTTCAGGTGAAGTAGAGAGGACTCCCCAGCCCTCAGGGAGAGAGATGCCAAAGAAGAGGAATCTAAGACCAACACTTAAGGCTCAGATCTTTCAGATGGAGAACTGTCCTTATTCTCCAAGCAATTTAAGAAGTTGCTGAGCAAGAGGAGGTAGTGAAGAACATACCCTCATCTTCCTCTAGCTCAATGAAAAATTATAATAATCCTGACAAGGAAAAGCACAACCCCAAAAGGGACAGGTTTGTGTCTAACAGAGCAAATAGTTTTCCATTGATATTATATGTTATTGCTGCACTAGGCCAAGACCTGTCATAGATGATTGTCCTGATAAAAGGAAAGAAGGAAAAAGAAATGATGAGAGAAGATATCACAAAGGGAAGAACTCTGAAAAGAGCTCACAGCAAAGAAGCCCAATACCTTGAGTGATAGTGACTCAAGCTCATCAGAATATGAGGAGGAAGACTACATTGGGCTCACTTTTGACTTAGAAGATGAGTGGGAGGATGAATATCCTATAGCCAGGGTGTACATAAGGGCACCCCTATCACTGTTACATAGTGACAATGAATTTAAAGTAGATGGGATAAGTTATGGACTGCTGGCTTTAACTGATGAAGAGAAGCACGATAACTCTTATGTTGATAAGGTAAGTCCAAAGACTGAAAAAATTCCTATTTGGTATTTGGACAGTGGATGTTCCGGGCACATGACTGGAATAAGAAGCCTTTTGAAGAACTCTACACTGTGGAAGATGGAGCCAAAGTCATATTTGGTGGATCTGACAGGCATCATTAAAGGCTATGATATGATTACCAACTACATATTCATAATCACAAAAGTAGCTTATGCGGAAGGGTTATAATACAACCTTATAAGCATAAGCCAACTATATGATCTTGGGTATGCCATTGAGTTCCACAGAGATAAGTTTCTGATTAGAAATTATGTTGATTTGAGAAAATTGTATCAGGCACTAGGAGTGGTAATGTTTATTGCTTAAATTTATTATGTCTAGATTCTACTACATCTATTTGTCTTGCAAGAGACTTGCTCACATGAACTATAAGACATTCATCAAACTATTTTCAGAAAATTTAGTTAGAAATGGACCTAACCTTAAGTGCATTAAAGAGGATGTTTGTCATGCCTGCTCGATAGGAAAGCAGACTAAGACTACCTTTAAGAGGAAATGCTCCAAAGTGACTGAAAGATGTCTTTAATTATTGCATATGGATCTATTTGGTCCTATGCCCATTCATAGTTTATGAAGAATTTTATATACCTTTGTGATAGTTGATGACTTCTCTAGGTATGCTTGATTGTTCTTCCTTAAGAAAAAGTCTGATACCTTAGACATCCTTGCATCATTTGTCTAGTAAGTTCAGAATGGAACTGTACTGTGGTCAAAATTAGAAGTAACCATAGTACAAAATTTCAGTCTGAACTCATGACAGATTTCTGCAAAGAGCAAGGTATCCTTCAAAAATATTATTCTCCAAGAACACCACAACAGAATGGAGTTGCTGAGAGAAAAAGCAGAACTCTTATAGAAGCTGGGAGAACCATGCTAAGTGACTCTTAACTACTAGAATATTTATTGGGCTGAAGCTATCAACATTGCATTTCGATGCGTAATCTCAGCATTCAATGTGTATTCCCGAATAATCTAATTTTTCAATTATTCAACCATTTCATTTTACCAAGCTCCACGTTAGCCAGATTAGTCAACATTTATATGTTTCGATGCAACCACAAGATTTATTTTTCACCTAAAGGGAAGAATCAAATGTCATATGCAAAATAGAGCCTCTATAGTCAAATGTCATAAGAAAACACCTTATGAACTAATGAAGGGCAGAAAACCAAATTTAGCAAACTTTAGGATCTTTGGATGCAAGTGTTATGTTTTGAACAATGGTAAGTCATATTTAACCAAGTTTGCTGAAAAATGTGTTGATGGGATTCATGTTGGATATAGTAGCCATAATGAGGCTTACTGAATATTCAACAAGAATGTTATTCTTAAAGAGTGACTAAGATCACACCTAGAGGGAGGGGGGGGGGGTGAATAGTGTGATGGGTGATTTATGCTATCTTTTGAGAAATAAAAGTGCAAAGCAAATAATCACAGAAGACACAAAGATTTATAGTGGTTCCCCAAGAATTGCGTACATCCACTTTCTCCCTCCACCTATCTAGCAATGTGCTAGACTAGGCAATCTCCTCTAAAACTCAGAACTCAAACAGAGTTCCAACCTCAGTCTTTTATAATATAAGACTTACACTCATATCTATAGTTAGATCCTACCTCAGACCACAAAGGTCATACACTCAGATTCTCATAGGAATCCTACCTCAGAACACAATGGTCTTACACTCAGATTCTCACAGGAATCCTACACTCAGATCACAAGGATCTTACAACACTATTTATAGAATTACAGTTTTACAATGATTGACTCAGAAAAATATTGAAGTTCATATCTTGAGTCTTCTTCTTCCTTGATAGATAATAGAATATAACTTGGATAACAAATCTGAATCAAGGGAATGAATAGCAGCAACAACAATCCTTAAGTGGATGAGCAGTTATAGTTTCTTCAGAAGATGAGTCAATTAGCACTCTGGAGAATTTAGAGTAATCTTGCTGTTGATGGCAAAATGACTAAGGATTCTTTGCTTTCGAATTTTGAAGCTTCATATCATTAGTTGTAATAGAAGGACATTCGCTCCTCTTATAATGGTGTAAGCCTTCAAAAGGAAATGAGGGAGATTGGGGAATGTAATAAGTATCAGAAAATTTGAACTTTCAAATTTGACCAATAAAGGGAAGTATTCAATTTTGGCTCAATTTGGAATATTCCATATATAGTAATTAAGGTCAGAAAGGGATGTAGAATTCTGGCAGATATACTAGAAATAATAATTGATTATTTCATTCCTTAATCAGTACTCCATCAAATTCAATCTGTCAAAGACTTCCATAGATGAGCTAGTAATATGTTCCTTGATTAGCGTGAAAAGATTGGGAATATAATGATGACACATGCTGTGTAGGCACTTAGAATAATTCTAAATAAACTGAAGTCTGTCCTATCAATTTGGAGATCTTCCCGTCGATCAATATTAATCCAGTTGATTCTTTGTCCAGTCGACTTGCAGAATTGATAGATTGTTCCGTCGATTTTTCCTTGAGAGAAAGTAGTTGAGCTTAGCATAGATATACTATCAAATCGATTAACTCTATCGGCTTATGTTCCCGCCGATCATTTAAGTTCGATCGACAGACCATCCTATCAATTTTTACTTAACAGTATTCAGACTTCTCTGCATTTTGAAATCAGTAATGTTTCTTTAACTGTCCAAGTAGTGACTTCAAGATAGATACCAGTATGACTTTAAATTGTGCTCTTGATGTAATATGGGATAAGAGATTGCTTGGTCTAAGTAACCCTCAACAACATTTATATATTTAATCAAACATAGTGTTTGAGTACCTGTCTCAAGTATAATCAAGTAATCATCAAAAACAATAGGTTCATTATTATGTTAATGTTCTTCTTCAAATCAGGAATCTTGGGGATCAAATTCCCAACAATCTCCCCATATTTGAAGAAGTCAGAACCTCACATAATAATGAACTTTTTTTAAAATAAAGTAGAGAGCAAATTGATATAAGGTGATCACTCAGATAAATATTAAGAACTAGAGTTCAGGGGCTTAAGATAATAATGTTATAACATTAAACACAAAATCCACATATAAATTTCAGATGTTTATTCACTCTCTCCAGCAGCCATCTTTTTTCCGCCTTGTGAAGTAGTTTCCTGGCTTTGGAATGTACCTAGGAGGAGCTGGGCCTTGACATTTGTTTTTCTAGTGAATCCTTCTCCTGGTCTCTTGAGCTTCATGCTTCTTTAGTTCAGCGGAGCTATAAAATCTTTCCATGTGCAATCCTTTATTTCCAAAATCTCTCCAGGTTGAGAGAGTGATTTCCTTGGAGACAGGGCTCCATTCTTCATAGCTTGGCATATGCTTGATTGCCTCTCTCGTTCTTTGTCTTGCTTGCCAATACTCTTCAGAACTAAGTGCTTTTCACTTTTGAGAATGAGATGGACCAGCTTCCATATTTGGAGGGCTGTTATAGTATTGCTCAGGGGGTGCATAGCTATTATCATCATCATATTGAGGTTTATAATTTAAACTTGGTAGATTTAAAGCAGTCCTTGCTTCATTGGTCACCCATATAGCTTAATCTGCTCCAGACTTCCTGTGGTTTTCCTCCCCCTTTCTGACTTCTTCAGATAGGTGGGAGCATAATTCAGCTTGGCTGTCAGAGATCTTCCTATGAAGATAGTTCACTCCATCAGAGATGTGATTTTTGGTTTGTAGAAGATGAACATCCAATTGTTGACT
>JAWHQI010003113.1:0-13628 GCA_033032865.1 Dactylorhiza incarnata | reverse complement strand
TACCTACTTTATAGTCGCCCCCCTTTTTCTATGCGATAAAAACAGGTTGAGAGAGAGTTAGAATTATCTGAAATCAGGGGTTTTAATGGAAACTAAACAACTAGCTTAGATGGGTGTTCTTCCTCTCAATGTGTTGGTATTGGATCCTCACTGGGCTTCGTACTCCTGAGAAATGATTAGCTTCATCCCTAAAGCCTAGTAGACATTTCATAACAGCGACATGTTGCCAAATGAGGTAAACAACTCTCTCTACAAATTGTCAAGTGATTTATAAAAAATAACTCTTAGCAAAATGTAGGGAGAATAAATTTCCTCTTTCTAAGGCTGGTGCTGATATTGTTTTCTGTCTTCATAGCAGTTCAAGGGGAACCTCCTCGATTGAATGTTGAAACTGGAGCTTGCCAAATCCTATGTAGTCCATGGTGAAATTCATTATAGTTGACAGTAGTCTGTTGGTTCCACTAGCTTATTTGCTATGCAGACTAAATTTCATTGCTAAACCAAAAAATAAAACGGGAAAGTTAATGTTACACACAGGTGCTTCAACTGTTACTTTATTTTAAGATTATATGTTTAAGTGTTCAATTTTATTTTCAGGTGGGCACAGACTTGCTTGGAGTTGTTACCGAGAAAAGGATCAAAGACAAAGCCCCGGTACAACCCTATATTATAGCAACAGGAAGCAAACAAAAACTAGAACGTTTGGCGCAGGTTCTGGGTGACAGTTATGTTCGTTGGAAGAGGTAGATTTGCTGGGAGCACCACTATGTACAGCCTGCCATGCATGGAGTGCATGGAGTATCTCTGCAGGGCTGATTACACTAGCGCTCTGGTGGCAGTCCTCAATACTAACTATTGGCAGGATGAGCAGAAGACAAGCATAAACAAATGACGGTACGATTGTTCTGCAAAATATCGCTATCGCTTTGGCTCATGGTATGAAAGTGAAGAAACCAAGCATTGACGCGTATTTACTCTTGCTTACAGTATTTATTTGTGACCCTTCGAGTACTGTCGCCGGTTGCACTATGCTACAGGAAGTTGGTTCAGCGAGTGGCGGGTCCAAGCCGTTTGAACGTCCTTGCAGACTCTAATTCAATTGTGTCCCCTGCATTAGTCATCAAGAGAGAGCATAATCTGTCATCTGATAGTAGTTACTTCACTAAGGTTATAGCTGCATCAATTTGCTGACAGGTATTTATTACTGCTGAGCTAGAAAGATAATTAGTGATTTGATACTTATCAGGCCTAGAAATAGTGCCTCTAAAATTCTATCGATACCAACAAGAAATGTTTTATTATCTGGGAGATTAAATGAAAGCAATTAAATCAATTAAATGTAACAGATCAGGAGCTGCCTCAAATGGATTAGACTCTTTCCTATGGTAAATTAGACGTCAATTTCAAATGAAATAGCGTGAAATTGTTTCATAAGGACTCATGGTAGTATACGGTAATAAATGCAGCTCGATTAGATCACAGACTACGAATCTCAGCTCCCTACGATGGATTTAAGCAAGAGATGACTTTTATTGTAGCATACCAAAAGTTTAGTCTTACGAAGAGACACCACCGTAATTTGCAGTGACCTTCATTCGTATTATGCTTGCGCCCAAACCTTTGTAAGCTACAATGATGATTCTTCGTATTACAAAGACATTTCTTCGTAGAAACATTTAGTGTGTAACGGACGAAAAAAGAGAGACCTTGAGAGAAGCAGCCACCTCACCCAACGCAGCAAAGTACAGCCATGAGGGACGCGGTGGACAAGATGACAGAAAGACCATGACGTGTGTGATTTTGTGATGCTTTAATTATTATAAATGTGTAGTTTATGTATGGGCACTTTTGAGAATGTTCAAATGAGCTCATTTTTTTATATTCAGTTAATGTTTATCTCTTTTTTTAATGTGTATGTGCATGTGTAAGTTAAACTGTGTTGTGGTTTTCAATTAACTTAATGTGCCATGAGATTATCACAATTAATGCTTGCTCATTAATTTGGATAATTACCAATGTGATATTTTGTATATATTTTGTATATACTTATTTGTGTTGTAACTGTCTGCCATAACTTCGGGTTTCCTTGCAAGTATTAAATGCTTTGATGCAGATGACAGGAAGGCAGAGAAGACCATTACGTGTGTGATTCAAGTTGAGTTGCAACCCAGAGCATTATTTTTGTCATGTTCTCTTTTGTAGTCTCATCCGATTACTAGTGATTTATTTTACTAGTGCATTTGTGACTAGTTGCAATGCCTGTATTTGGAATAATATTGTGATTTTGTGATGCTTTAATTAAGAAATGTGTGGTTTTAATGTTGATCTCATTTTTTAATGTGTATCTGCATGTGTAAATTAAACTGTGTTGTGTTTTCAAATTAACTTAATGTGCCATGAGATTATTATCACAATTAATGCTTGCTCATGAATTTGGATAATTACCAAATGTGATATTTTGTATATATTTTGTATACACTTATTTGTGTTGTTAACTGGACACTGCGATGAACTCAGGATTTACTTGCAAATATTAAATACTTTCCTATAATCTAGTTCTTCATTCCTTCAATTAAAAACAGACAATTTCTTTAAAAAAAATATATTGTCATGCTTCTAAAACACACTTCTAACACGTCTAAAAAGCAAAGGCGTGGCTGAGCTTTGCTCACATTCCCAACCAAACAAAACTGAAATAAATTAATAACACGAGGAAATCACATATTACTTCACTTTCAATCTCTTGACAGGTTTAGATATTTTTCCCATCCCTCCTTCTTTGTGACGAGGTTGAGGTCTTCCTGATAGGCATACTTCCAGGTTGTGTATGTTCCTGCCCTTCAAAAGCAACAACTCTTGAAGGATCTTCTCCATCTCTTGTCTCTGGGAGTTGATTTCCAACGAGCTCATCAATAACCTGTTTATTAGCTTCATACTTTTGCTTCAAAAGATGGAATTTGAGTGGATCTTGTTTTCAGAAACGGCTGTGTTAATGTAATGACACACAAACCAATAGGCAACATTACACTAAAAACATACCATGGCGGAGATTATTTCCTGGAGTTAAAAGGATCAATTAGGTGGACTTAAATGATAACTGGGATTAAGTGCAAAAAACAGACGTCCAAAAGTCATAATAGCTTAGTCATAATAGTTTCGAGGATGTTGGGGCCAGGCCCTCAACTAACGAGAGTAGATATTGTGGCTCAGCGGGAGGTACCGCATGCAGCAATTTCAGATAATATAGATCATTAGTTTACAACAAGAGAGACTCGTGAAAAAATGAACGTGTTAGAACGTCTGATACGTTGGTTTCTAGTTGTTAAGAAACGTCTTGTAGCAAAAAGCAGCGGCGGCTATTTTGACTATGTATGACAAATTTCCCAGAGCGCATCCGCTCGACTAAGCCTAAAATATGAGAAATCCAGCGCAGCATTTCTGGACCTCTCGCCACTCTTGAAGCGTCTCAATGCAGGAAGATGCCTGGCACATTTGCACATCTGTTCGGGGTGCTCGGCTCGGGATCGGCGGGGTCCGAGGCAGAGCCGACACATATTGCAATTCACATTGCAATTGATCCATGGAGCGGAAGAAGGGAATAACTCAATTTTACTCATTATTTAGGAGAAACAAAAAAAAAAAACTGTTTGCAGGGAAAACTAAAACTATACAAATGAATGATGAAGATGGATATTATTCCAAAAAGCATGAGTAAAAACTGTGACAATTTTCTAAAGAGTACGATCACTCCGTAGAGGGTTTCTGTGACTTAAATCTTCACGTTAAAATGGATTACGGAGTCATGTTTTCTTGGTTCTCTCAAACGAGGTGGAATTTGGAGACAATGCAAGAGAAGCTAAGGTCTGCGTAGAGTCTGTACTGGAACATTTTTTGAGTTATCTCCTTTTCCAACTAGTGTTCTAAAGAAAAGTTGAGTTGAGTTGACTCTTAACATTAGATTCATAAAAATATAAGTTATCTCCTTTTGCCAATTTTTTTCAACGGAGTCAAAATGTGGACTTCGGTTGAGTTATCTCAATTTTGAGATAAAATTTTAACCGTAACAGGGGTCAAGTTGAGTTGTACCCTTTTTCTATGTGGATTTTCTATTAAACTGCTTGAGATTGAGTCAAATAATTTTAACGTAATGATGTAAACCATTCTTGGGCACCTAATAAAATAAAAACTCAAATAGGAGAAAATGTCAGATATTCCCTTCTTCCGCTTCCTGGATTAATTGTAAGGTTTTGTAGTTGGATAATTAAGGTTTGTTCGTTTGGTGACAAATGCAGTCGTTCGTCTTTGATAACTCCATTGTGCCCATCACCTGTATTATTTACTCATGTTATCACAGACAGAAATATCAATATAATATAAATATATACTATGAAGCTCTTGGTGGGGAGATCCCGAAGACGCCCGAAGGCAGCGGGTGGAAACTCCCGAGACGCGGCTGAAACCATGTCCCAGGCGGCACGCCACGGCCCGGTTGGCCTCACGGCGGCCGGAAAAGAGCTGCACCGGCTTCTATTATTGCTTGCAAATCAATAAAAAAATGTGACATTTGACGAAGCGGCAATGCTAGTACACAGTTTAAGAACCAAGGAATCGTTTCCATTCATTGGTTTTCACCAACGGACAAAGGTTAAAACATTAAGTGTCGCGAATGTTGTCGGCGGTGACGAGCTCTCGAGCGCGCTGGGTCCATCTTACGCATAGTCTGCTTAATCCGCTTGGATCTTGGAGATCCTTCATCGTATTACAAATTCAAGCACAGATTCAGAATCTGCGAGAAATGTGCCGTGGCGTAGGATGGGTCGTTAGTTTGGAAAAAAAAAAACTACATTGCGAGTAGCCATAATTGGAAAAAGACGCTAAAACCTGGTCCTTTTTCACGTCTTTTCATCGCTTTTTGTTAAGTTTTTTTTGGGGGGGAGGGGGCTTGTGTGCATTCCCGCGTGGATCAGTAGTTTAACTATAGTTAAAACTGCAGTGGGCTCATCTGCTGTTCGTCACTGCTCTTAAATTGGGTTTGAAGTGTCATGAACTTTGTATTATTGTCCTTTGCAGTCAGTCAGATTTCAAATATACTTCCGAATTGATCTTTGCTTACACATAGAGTGTAAAGACAACTGTGTGACATACAGTCCCGGGCTCAACTTTAAAAGGCAGTCAAAAATGAATTAAAGTGCAGCCATGCTCGTGGTCAAAGGCCACTTTCAGCTTCACCCTGAATGTCCTTTCAGGTTGGGGGCCTCATAGTGATTTAATATCCTAAATTTCGCCAAGTGAAGATCCGAACTGCTTCCAAATCGGCATATCCCGACAAATGATGAGAAAATTCCCCGTAGAGTGGCCCGCACCGGGCAGGGAGTTGCGGTAATCCCTCGTCTAACTGAGCGCCCGTGCATGGCCAGTGCATCGCCCACGCTGGAGGAAGTCCATCAGATGTCTCCGAGGCACAGTCGGCAGCGTTGCGGTTGACTACTCATCAGACTTCAACACTAAACGAAAACGACGACCTCAACGACTTCGACTTCAACGAAAAAAGACCGACTGAGGCAGCTGGTTATCTGCAGTTTGACTGTGGTCAATACATACTTCAAACTTCAAAGAAAAAGTGTAGTGTGACCTCTGTTCCTGGGTGCAACTCAGACAGCAGATTCTCCCACGCAGGTGTGGCATTTGCGATTCTTTTTCAGGGGTTCCGACAGGAACTCCCTATTGTTTTTGCCTTTCTTCTTTGTTTTCTCGGAAATCAATTTCAAAAAGATAGTCCTTAAAAAATACGGAATGAAAAATTAACGTAAAAGAAAACCCAAAAATCAAAAATTTATCGTGGAAATTCGAGAAATTTAATAAAAACACGATGTTTTAAACAATCGAGATGTACGTAACTCGGATCAAACAAACAATATGAAAAAGTTTTCAAACGAAAAAAAATGTTCAGGAACTATTTAAAAATCATTTTCACAGTTTTAAATTCGTCGCGCACTGCATAAATTTCCTTAAAATTACAAAAGCATGAAAAAAATAATTACCATGCAATTTGCTAAAGACAACGGAATTGAGCTCATAACGTCATCGCCCCACTTTCCAAGAAGCAACTGAAGAGCACAAAAGGTTGTGTCGCTAGCCAAGGGAATTCTAAGAAAATGTCAAGAAGAGAGACGTGACTTCAAAGACTCAATAAAGGAGAACAGAAACACGAGCATTCCGTCAATGGGAGAATCGCCAGCTCAACTTCTGACAGCAGAAGACTTCGGTCTGTCCTCCTCATATCAAAAAACCAGAGAAAACCGTGTGTCCAGTCTGGTGTCTACAAGATGGTAGACCAGAGACAGCGGACCCAGAACTGGTCGGTGACGAGGTCCTGGTGAAGACAGACAAGAAAGGAACTTGTATCCCTGTGTTGTCAAGATCAAGCTCTCACAGCCACGGTCGTACTTGATTACCATGCCAGGAGCCGACCGAAGAACGAGAGAACATCTAGACCATGGAGAAAATGTTGATGACAACTGTATGACTTTATTCAGCCCCCTGTGCTACAGAGCATGGATAACACTCAGGAAAAATCAGCATCCCATGCCAAAGAGAAGAGTTCTGGAGACTGAGACCCCTGAGATGACGAAAGAAGCTCAGCAGTTGAAGCCATAATTCCAGATAAAGCTCCCCGACTGGCTCTTCAATAAGACTACGTGACACTGAAGGGAAAGGACAACGTCGATCCCTCGGCGATTCCGATGATTGCATTCTGTGATTCTCTGACATGTCACAGTTGTTTTCTACTCCCCCCCCCCCTTGCCTTGAGGTACCCTTTGCACTTATTTCTGTTAGTCATTGGCCATGCAGTGTAATTGTCATGTCTGTATAACTGTAATGTGTTTAGCTTTAATTTGTTGGCTGAGCGATAGCGAAGCCACTTACTCCAGTGGGGTCAAAAAACTTTGTCTGTCTGTCTGTGTGTGTGTGTGTCTGTCTGTCTGTCCGCACTACTCCTCCCAAACGGCTCGGCCGATCGGGCTGAAATTTTGTGGGGTCGTCATACATGTTCTTGGCTCGCCACACGCCAAATTTGAGCTTTCCAGCTCAATCCGTTCAGTCGTACCAACCAAAAAACACTAAAAAAAACGGCAGAAAAAAGGCCACATTTTTTGAAAACGAAACAAACCATATCGAGTTTCATACCGTTTCCTATGTTTTCGGGGGCGCTGATGCCAAAACTGGAGTTAGAATTTTTACCGCAGACCCAAGTTTGACTCACGTCAAAATCGCCCAAGGCCTGCCGCAGGTGCATCTTGGCTTACATGGGCTCAAAGAGGATCTCCGACATAAGAGGCACTCCCACGGCATATATAGCGGTATTTTTGAAATCAGAGCGACGAGAAAAATTGAATCAAGCTAGTCCCGAGACAACGGGAGTAAGTCCAGAAACCCGCCTTCATGCGTTGGCCGAACAGGATCTTGAAAAAGGGGGGTCGACCGACTGAAAAATTTTATTTCATTTTTGGGTAGGGCTCGGCAAGACCTTTTCAACGAGGGGTCGGAAAGGGGGTCTGGGAGCCCGCCTTCATGGGTTGGCCGAGCAGGATCTTGAAAAAAGGGGGTCGACCGACTAAAAATTTTTATTTCATTTTTCGGTTGGGCTCGGCAAGACCTTTTCAACGAGGGGTCGGAAAGGGGGTCTGGGAGCCCGCCTTCATGGGGTAGCCGAGCAGGATCTTGAAAAAAGGGGGTCGACCGACTAAAAATTTTTATTTCATTTTTCGGTTGGGCTCGGCAAGACCTTTTCAACGAATGGTCGGAAGGGGGGTCCAGCGGCCCGCCTTCATGGGGTAGCCAAGCAGGATCTTGAAAAAAGGGGGTCGACCGACTAAAAATTTTTATTTCATTTTTCGGTTGGGCTCGGCAAGACCTTTTCAACGAATGGTCGGAAGGGGGGTCTAGCAGCCCACCTTCATGGGGTAAAGCGGTTCCAGACAAGAAAAGCCACCTGGCGGTGAACTATCGCCTAGGTATGCGATATGGTTTTTTTTCGGTTCCTTTTATGAATACCGCTTGCCGAAAACCCCTTAGAGCCCCATCAGAAATTTTCCTGGATTTGGTAGGGGTCCGAAACACTCAGACACAGCTGTTTTTGACGGTTTGGGCGATTCTGGGACTGACGAAACTGTTGGTTGAAAAATGTCCCAAATAGGTTTTCTAGAAGCTAAAAAGTACGATCTTTCGAATGGCGTGCCGTGCCGATTTTTAAGGCTTACGGTCTGGCCAGCACGAGGGCTCAAAGGTGTCCAAAAAGGTACATGTTGTAAAATTTTTGTCTGACAAGAAAATTCATAAGATCTTTTCGCATGGAAATCAGATTTTGAGCTAATCTTTACTTATACAATGTTTCTCTATCTCTAACGGTGTGGACGCAATTGTAACCCTTAATGCATCATCTGAGACAGCTTGCCGAAGGCAAGCAGGAAGCGCCGCAGGCCAAGGTAGGTGTAAACGCCAGGCGTGGATTGTCGGAACTGGCGGAGCATCGCGAAGCCTGTTACGACAAGACACTGTCTGGCGTACACCTACCTTGTTTATTTGTAATGATACATCAATTATACTAAGTAATGTTTATAATAGCCTGTAAAACGTGTATGTTGTCTCGTTTGTATTTTACCTGCGTTAATCTTATAGTAAATTTGTAACTTATTGTTCTGTATTATCTTGTATTTAACTGTTGTAATGTTTTATAACTTTGTAACTTTAATGTTTTGTATTGTTCTTTGTATCTCCGCGGTTTCTGTTTCTGGAGATGTAGGTTAAAGTTGGTAGTCCCAATTCCGATCTCTGCCTTGTAATAATTCCAGTGTAGCCATGTGCCATGTCTATTTAAACTCATGTAACCCGTTCTCCAGAGTCAGTCTGAAATACATCTTAGTTATTACGAGTCAGTGTCAGAAGCGTGTTTCAAATAAGCGTATTTGGACGTGCATGCAACCTTATGAACCTTATGCCCCAAATCGAACAACTTGCGGGCGACAAATTCGAACTTGTCCGTATTCTTGGCCAATGCTTTGCAGCGAAATGTTGCTGAGCTTAGTATACTTCTCTCAGTAGATTTTCTTCTTTAGTAGCGTCCCATTCGGAAACAACACACGGAGTAAGAAAATAAATCTTAAGGAGACAAGCAGCAGAACACTAATCACAGGAAACCACCTACCGAAATCATCAAAACTGGTCCCTCTTTTCGAATATTCTCAGGCTGCTCTTCAACTGGTGCATCTTGTCTCCCCTCATCATGCCCATCAACTCACCACCCGCCAGAGGTAAATTAAAATGTCATTCGTTCAACTCACGCCCTTATTACAGATAAATCTTGCAATAGAGAATAATGTTAATGTTAATGGTGTCGATAAAGTATTATCTATTTTGAACTTCTCAGTCAGTATATTCAGTCGTAGTTCCCTTTTTGGGGAGGTCTTCGGGAGCAGCCGTGGACGAAAAGGGAGGCAGCCCGGGCCGGCCAGGCTGCGACCCGACCGGCCCAGATGGTGGCCACCGCAGGTAGGGATTACTGCGTGCTAACCCCCAAGTCCAGCTCTATTTTGAAAATCTGTTTTGCGTTCAAGTTATTATAAAACCGGTTCAGACGAACGTGTAGATAACTAAAAAAAAAAAACAGTAGAATCAAAAAAAGAAACACCTCAAATTCGAATTTTAGTGTCGGGATTCTTTTTTTTTTGGTGAGCAGGCCCGGGGAGACTGCAAAATCAAAATTTGCCATAATTTAATAAAAAATTCGAATTTTGAGATGATTTTCTTTATTTTGCTTTTTTTTATCTAAACGTTCCGTTGAACAGATTGTAAGAAAGCTGAACGCAAAACGCTGTTTGGCCCGTCCCGTTGTATTACGTGGTAAATACGGAAGAACGGGCTTATAGTCTGATGCGTGCTGTCCGATCTCGTCCAAATTTGGAACGTAGCCTCCTTGGGTGATCCTTAGAACCGCCTGGTGGCGGCTTTTTTAATCCCAGCCCCAGAAGCGCTGCTGCAGGTGCACCATGGTTTTCTTGGTGTTAAGAGGATCTATGCCATGAGACGAGCCAGCAAGGCATATGGGAGTATTTTTGGAATCGGGGCGACGAGACAGACTTGAATTGGACATGTTTTGAGCAATTTTGAGCAGTTTTGAGCAATTCGGTGATGCTCTACAGTGTACATGGGCAGGGCCTACTTGGGGTCGAGGAGGATCCCGGCAATGTGGCCAGCTGGCAAGGGAAATAGGGACATTTTTGGAATCAGGGTGACGTGACAAGTCTAATGAGACATGTTCCGAGCTCTTTCGAGCAATTCAGTGTTGCTGCACATCGGCAGGTCTAATTTAGAATAACAGGAAAAGTGGCGAAACAGACCGTGACTTTGGCCCGTCTCGCATTTCTTTTATAACTTCTGACTCTGCAAGAAAGAATTCAAATGGTCTGCGAGGAGGCCCAGCCCATTTGCAGCAACACCGAATAGCTCGAAATGGCTCAGACCATGTCCCCATTTGACTTGTCTCGTCGCCCTGATTCCGACGATACTGCTGGTATTTCTAAGTTCATTCTTCGTCCCTCCCACCCCCTTAACTCTGATGGTGATGAAGATGTTTGTTGATTGGAAGTTGTTGGGAGTTGAACCTCGGAAAGGACGACTATCCCCAGGAAAAAGAGTGCAACTGGTGTAAAACTACAGTCAAACTGTAAGGAGTTGAAGTCCAAGGAGTTATTTGTTAAGCATTTGCATTAGAAAGACACCTCAAAGCAATTTGATTCAGAGCGCTTACCTGGTCTTATTTTTTAATTACTGAGGGCGTAACCTTTCTAACTTCTCAGACACTTTGGCTTTATGCGCCTTGCAGTTTGGGTTTGGAATACGTTTAACACTCAGGCGCCCACTCATTTTGAGCAAGGCTACTTTTACAAGCTAGACCCTGATTGTCAAAAGACTAAATTTGTCCAAGTTTGGGGCTTTGAGAATCGAACTTCTCAGTGTATTAAAAGTCAATCGGGTACTGTATCGTGTTCAACTCATCAGCCCCTGCAAGGTTAGCCCTAGTACATAATTTTAACACGCATCGTTTTCAAGCAGCAGCTCCCCGAAGTGGCCGCATCTTAAGTTCATTTTGTTCCAGTTTGGGGCAACACAATTTTGATGTTTTCGAATCGGAAATTTTTGTTATAGACTAATTCGACTATTTCGGGCAACTTTGTTTATGCAATATGCCCGTAAAATGAATATTAAGGCCGCTAAAAATGGTTCAATTTTTGGAAACTTAGAACGCGTTGCGCGATCGGAAGATATTGACCGATCTCAAAAAAAAAAAAAAAAAATTGCATTGTTACCCATGCCAGTGGGCAAGTTTTCCGCACTAATGAGTTTTTAGTTTCGAAAAGCATTTTTTTTTCGGCCCACTCTAATGAGTATGGTCAGATCTTCAGTAGTGGAGTACAACCTTAATGAACTTAAAACTTCCCTTTTAACTACACAAAGAACTCAATACCAAGTCAACAATTTGAAGTTCAGCTTAAGGGCAGTATGCAATCACAGAAAACCACAGTTCCTTGAACAGACTTAAACGGTACTAATTCTGTAGTTTGTAGTTACAAGAAACTGCAGTTTTGGTACTATAGTTAAAACTGCAGTTTCACTATAGATCCTTCCACCAGGGGCTTAGCATAGATTTACGGGGCCAAGCAAGTGTGTACTTGCCAAACATACATTTGTGTGTTCTGGGCCAAGTAATGAATTTGTAAATGTGAACCAGGTAGACAGGTTTGTAGTGATAGTCTGAAAGAAGTCTGAAATATCGTTTCAGACCACCCAGTCTAACAAAACCGGTCTGACTAAATTAAGACAAAAAGACTAAATGCCAACGCTGAAACTTCACACCGATGCGCGAATAGTTATTGATGAAAGTCGCCCCAGCACTTTCTCGGAAACTCTGATTCTCTTCTTGGTGTTTGAACAGTCGAACGCTCGCTCTTTGATGTTGCTCGCTGATCCACTGAAAATTCGAAAGTGAGAATTTATGCTAACGTGGAGGTAAAAAAAAAAAATTCTAGCCCTCGTAGCGGTGAGGATTTTTTCTCACCAAAATTTGGGCATCATTCTCAGCATTTGATTTTGAGTGCTCCCACTACACACGGAACAGCTTTGAGGGCAAGGGTATGGAAGATGCCGATGACTCCGAGTGCTTTCGCGGGACGCCAGGCCACAAATAAGAGCGTGTCGCGGGAGTTTGACTGCAAACCAACTCGAGCGTGTGTCAATCTATGAGACCTTGTGCAGGGCGTTCAAATTTTGCCGTTAAATTAGGTCAAGTGAGGCAGCTGGTCTCAAATTAAAGAAAAATGCGCCTCCCTTTTCAGTAAAACAGTCTGAAAATGCGATACAGACTTCACGGTCTTGGTACTTGGTCTGAATTTTCAGTCACACCTGTCAATAATTTTCAGACTGGGTGGTCTGAATGTGCTTTTCAGAATTCGGTCTATGATTTTTTGATTTGCATACTACTAGTCCTAATTCTAAAATCATACCTCTAAGTCTTGGTCTGAATTATCAGATTTTTGAATAGTGAGCATTGCCAGCATGGTGGATGGTGGATTTGTGGTCGGGCTTAAATAGGTCGCTTGTATCCCCACTTTCGGGGCAAGTTGGGACAATGTTGCGTCTTTTGAGGTTATTGGCTGAGCGATAGCGAAGCCAGTTACTCAAGTGGGGTTGAAAAACTTTGTCTGTGTGTCTGCACTTCTCCTAAACGGCTCGTCCGATCCGGCTGAGATTTTGCAGGGTCATCCTTGGCTCGCCACAAACGCTGAAATGACACTTGTAATCTCAATCGGTTCAATCATACCAACCAAAAAACACTAAAAAAGGCACAAAAAAGACAACTTTTTCTGACTGGACTTTTTAAACCAAGTTTTACATCGTTTTATATGTTTTCGGGGGTGCTGATTTAAAGTTTTGCAAACATGCAGTTTGACCCTCTGACTACGCATCTAAAAGGGGGGTTTTCGAGGGTCCTGATTACGAAAATGGTATCCAATCTGACGCCCGACCCAGGTTTAAATCCCGTAAGGGTAGATTTTGATTAAACTTTTCATCCCGAGTTTTGCAAACATGCAGTTTGACCCTCTAACTACGCCTTAAACAAAAATACAAATGCTGTCTTGCGAACACTGTTGCGTTATGGCGCAACGGGGCACTGCCCGAACCCGCCAAGTCCAAAACTGTCTAAGTAAGCAAGAATGCACCGAGCAACCGCGCCGCGAGCCCGCCTGACCGAGCGCAGCTCGTCAGTCGGTAAGTGCCAGCTGAGGGGCGCAGAGCGGACCGGGGGAGGTCTGGGAGATACCGGAGCAACCCCCGTTACATCAGGTAACCCAGGCCTCTTTATTCCACTATACCTTCAACCCTTAAGGTCCCCCAGACCAGAACTGGGCTAATCCCCGCAAGCCTATCTACTGTCTGCTAAACAGCCTGCGGGCGGTAGCTAGACTTGCACATGGTGGAGGTGCGGTTTTGAAGGGTGGAGTTCAAAAACCCGTCTGTGTCTCGCAACTTACGGCTCATTAGTTTGAAGGCCCACGTCCTGCGCACTTTAG
>JAWHQI010003112.1:0-13659 GCA_033032865.1 Dactylorhiza incarnata | reverse complement strand
GCCAGAACGGTCTCACGATCTGGTGGCCTTCTCTGTCACACAACCTTCCTCCTGTCGTGTGACCGCCAGTCTTCTCTCCAGACCGCGGAGGTCGCTGCGGTCTCATTCTCCCTGACCGCCTGACCGCCCATCTCTCTTTGTGTATTGTACTTGTATTTAGTCCCACATTGTGTATTTGGTTTTTCCTCTTTCCCTCCTAGTATATATAAAGGAGGCAATACTCTTGTAATACTTAGATTTTTTGGAAATAAAATTTCTGTTATTTTCAAGTTCTCACATGGTATCAGAGCTTTCAACGATCCTTGTGTTGTCAACTCTCTCTCTCTCTCTCTCTCTCTCTCTCTCTCTCTCTCTCTCTCTCTCTCTCTCTCTCTCTCTCTCTCTCTCTCTCTCTCTCTCTGGTCGGTCTCTCTTCCTCCAGACCACGCGATCTCCCTTGTTTTTCGGCCTTCTAGCCGCGAGACCACGTGATCTACCTTTCCTCCTGTCGATTTCTTCTCATGGGTACCCCTTCTGAGAATGTTCTCACCTCCACTCCTGTGGCTACTCCAGCCTCTACCTCTACTATCTCTATCTCTACTTCTGGCAATCATGGCACCTCCTCCAAGCTCACTGGCTCTAATTATCCTGATTGGAGCATCTCCTTCACCTTCCTCTTACGCTCTCAATGCAAATGACACCATCTCACTGATGATCCTCCTCTCAAAGGGTCTGCTACCTTTGATGATTGGATGCGAGCGATAGCTCTGGTCCGCACCTGTCTTGCTAACAGTCTCTCTGATGAGTGTCTGCCTATCATTCGTCTTGATGAGAGAGTCAAAGCAGCTTGGAACAGTCTTTATGACCTTTACTCCAAAGGTGCCAAAACCTCCCACATCTACACCTTGTATGTTGATCTCTTTGCCCGCCCAACCATGGATCCCACCACATCATATCAAGAGGTTCAGGCCCTTGGGGCTGAACTCCTTCAGCATCGTCTCTTCTCTGCTGATCTTGCAGAGCAGCATAAACACTTCCAGGAGCTCCTAGTTGTGTGTTACCTTCTCCGTCTTCCTGAGTCCTATGATATGATCCGACAACAAATTCTTGGGGAAGCTGAATCTACAACCCTTGATGCCACCGCTGCTCGGGTTTCTGTCGTTACCTCCCTTCTCCAATGACCCTTATTATCCTCTCCTGCTCCTCCAGAGAGCTTTGATCATCGGGCTGAACGTGGTCACCTCGGTGGCTGTAGCAGTTCTATTGGTGGCCGCGGACCTCCTCGTTACATCTGTTCTCATTGTGGTCAGAAGGGTCACACTATTCACCGCTGCTATCTTTAGCATCCTCACCTTCGCCCCGCTGCTGCGACTTCTCATCCTGGTACTACACAACCGTCTGCTTCTATTGCTATCTCCTCAGGTAGAGTGCACATGGTTACTGAAGGTAAGTGGCTTATTGATTCTGGAGCAACAAATCATATGACAGGGAACACTCACATTTTCTCACAGTTACTAGAACACAAGAATTTGTCCCCAATTCTAACAGCAGATGGTTCTCCCTCACATGTGTGTGGTCTGGGATAGTTCAAGTCACTCCAATGATCTCTCTTAAGAATACTCTTTATGTGCCTACATTTCCGTGCAACTTACTATCAGTCAAGGATCTATCTCAACAGTTACAATGTTCTATTATATTACTTCAACTAACTATATTTTTAGGATCTACACACGAAGGAGATAGTTGCTACTGGGACTGAGAGTGGAGGCCTCTACTTCCTTGATGTTCTTGCTGCTCATTCTGCTTTCACAGCCTCTGATTCTCTCCATCAATGGCACCTCAGTCTTTGTCACCCTCCACCTCGGCTGCTGTATCAACTTCTACCTCACCTCGCAACGATACCTCTCCTCTCAACTGTGAAGATTGTCAACTTAGAATGCACCATCGGGCTTCCTATCCTGCCAAGCATGGTCGTAGCTCGACTCGTCCCTTTGATCTAGTTCACTCCGATGTCAGTGGTACTTCTCCTACCAAGACTGTGGGTGGGAGTAGTTTGTATTTTGTTACTTTTATTGATGATTTTTCTCGATGTACTTGGGTGTATCTTTTAACAGAACGCTCTGAACTGTTTACTATTTTCTCCACCTTCTATAATGAAATTTCCACTCAATTTGGAGTGTCTATCAAAGCTATTCGCACTGATAATGCTAAAGAATATATATGTCATCTTTTTTCTGAGTTTTGCATGAATCATAACATTATACATCAACTAGTTGTCCTTATTACTTCTCAACAAAATGGGATAGCGGAACGTAAGAATCGTCATCTCTTTGACATGACTCGCACCTTACTCTTCCAGATGAATATGCCAAAACTATTGGGGTCATGCCATCCTCATCTCCTGCTAACTCATTAACCGCATTCCCTCCGCTCTTCTCTAAGGCTCCACACATTTCTCTCTTCTATATCCTACCTTGAAACCTTTCCCGTTACCTCTCAAAGTCTTCGGTTGTACTGCGTTTGTCCACACTCCTTCACCAGGATGGGACAAACTCTCCCCTCAGGCAGTTAAGTGTGTATTTGTTGGTTACTCTCCCACTCAAAAGGTTACCGATGTTATGATCCTCTTCTTCGCAAACAATATTTTTCCGCTGATGTCACCTTTTTTGAAAATATTCCATACTTTTCTCACTCTTCCGCCTCTCTGCCTCCTACAACCCATCCAACACCTCCTCTCATTCACTCCCCACCAACAACACCTCCTCTCCAAACTCCACCACCTCCTCCTTTTACTCCACCATCTACAGAGTCTCCTACCATTTGTCCTCCTACTCCGGGGCCTCCTCTCCCAACTCTTGGGCCAGCACTATCTTCTTCCGATGATGACTCTCCTACTAATACAGTCACTACTGCAGACCTCCCAATTGCCCTTCGAAAGGGAGTTCTCTCATGTATGCAACATTATATTCATAATGTTGTGTCCTATGCTCAACTCACCCCCTCTGCTAGGGAATTTGCTATTGATATTTCAGATACTGTCATTCCAGCTAATTATCAGGATGCTCTTGCTATCCCATAGTGGAAGGCCGCCATGGATGAAGAAATAACCACTCTTCAAGTCTGTGGCACGTGGAACCTTGTTCCTCCACCTCTTGGGGTAGATGCTGTTGTATGTAGATGGGTCTTGGTGATTAAATACCGTTTCGATGGCTCTGTCGACCGATACAAGGCTCGCTTGGTTTCCAAAGTTTTTACTCAGACATATGCCGTTGACTTCTTTGACACATTCTCCACTGTTGCTCATCTTACAACCATCAGGGTCCTCTTCTCCGTGGCCGTCAACAAAGGGTGGCAACTCTCTCAATTGGACGTCAAGAATGCCTTTCTTTATGGTGATCTTCAAGAGGTAGTTTTCATGGAGCAACCTCCAGGGTATGTTGCTTCGGGGGAGACTCGTGTATGTAAGCAAAAGAAGGCTATCTATGGTATAAAGCAAAGTCCTCGTTCCTGGTTTGAAAGGTTTAACGAAGTAATCAAGATAATTGGATTTGTCTGCAGCTCTGCAGATCACTCTCTCTTCCTTCGCAAGACCTCTCATGGAATGATTGTTCTGGCTGTCTACATTGATGACATCCTTTCTCCCTGGTAATGATATTGAAGGTATCACCCTTACAAAGAAACATCTCCTTCAACACTTTGTAACCAAAGACATGGGGACTCCAAAGTATTTTTTGGGTATTGAGATCTCAAGAAAGCAGAGTTTTGTTGTCCTTTGACAATGTTAGTATGTTATTGACCTTCTGAAGGAAACAAGACTTCTTAGTGCTAAACCTGCTAAGTATCCAATGGCAATAGGAGACGACAAACTCTAGAGTGACAACTCTCCACCTCTACCCGATAGCACTATATTCCGACGTCTTGTAGGCAAGCTCATCTACCTAACTATAACAAGACCCGATATTTGTTATGTCGTTGGGAAAGTCAGCCAATTCATGCAAGCCCCAAGGGAATGTCATCTTTAGGCTGCACTAAAGATATTGGAATACATTAAGGGATCTCCAGGAAAGGGACTTTTGTTCCAAAGAAAACAACATCTCAAGATAGAAGCCTACTCAGATGCTAGCTACGCTGATGATAAGGAGACAAAATCCACGTCTGGGTTCTATACATTCGTGGGAGGAAATCTTGTGAGCTGGAAGAGCAAGAAACAAGAAGTAGTATCCAGATCGAGTGTTGAGGCCGAGTACAGGAGCATGGCCCAAACTACATGTGAATTGAAATGGTTACGAACTCTCCTTCTTGATTTTGGAGAAGTTTACAACCATCCCTTGCCAATGTTCTGTGACAATAAAGCTGCAATCTATATATCTCAAAATCCAGTCTTTCATGAGAGAACCAAACACATTGAAGTGGACTGTCATTTTATCAGGGAAGAAATCTTGAAGAAATAAATCTGCACTCCATTCGTAACTTCTGATAAAGAGCTGGCTGATATCTTCACCAAACCCGTATCTTCATCCTTCTCTGATGTGTACAATTAGCTAGGCATGATTGATATATATGCTACAGCTTGCGGGGAGTGTTGAAGCCATGCGGTCTCAAAGAGTTAAAGCCAAGCGGTCTCGTGCCAGCAGTCTGTGTGGTCTCCCAGAACCAGACCGCACCTACTCCTCAGAAGTGAGAGATCGCGTTATATGAAGATCAACGGTCTCCATCTCCATCAAGTAACGGTCTGATAACCGCGGTCTGTGCGGTCTCCCAGCACCAGACCGCGCCTTCTCCTCAGAAGTGCGAGATCGCATTGTATGAAGATCTGTGGTCCCCAGCTCAATCAAATAACAGTTGGATAACTGCGGTCTGTGCGGTCTCCCGGAATCAAACTGCCGCCTCTCCTCAGGAATACCAGATCGCTTCATGTGAAGAAAAGCGGTCTGGTCCCCCGGCATCTCCCTTTATGGGGAGTGTTCGCCAGAGCGGTCTCACAATCTGTTGGCCTTCTCTGTCACACGACCATCCTCCTGTCGTGTGACCGCCAGTCTTCTCTCCAGACTGCGGAGGAGGTCGCTGCGGTCTTGTTCTCCCTGACCACCTGACCGCCCAGCTCTCTTTGTGTATTGTATTTGTATTTAGTCCCACATGTGTATTTGGTTTTTCCTCTTTCCCTCCCTAGTCTATATAAAGGAGGCAATAATCTTGTAATAATTAGATTTTTTTGGAAATAAAAATTCTATTATTTTCAAGTTCTCACAAGCGCCAAGTCCCAAGTCTCATTCTTCCTGAGGGCAGCCATCTCTTCATCCATGGCTCCTTCCCACTCCTTGACTCCAACAACGTTTTCATAATAACATGGTCTCTCTCATCCAGGGGACCTGCGAAGAAACATGAGACAAAGCTCCCCAAGTTTCCGCCCGTATACCGATTTGGTGAATAATGGTCCTCTTGGACCTCCCCCAGAGCTTTGCTCTGATCCACCTCTCCAGCTACCTATTTTGAACTAGCTCTCTTTCCAGGCACACTTAGAGCATTTCTCCCCCTGCTTCCGGAACCAAAAGAACCTGACCCAGAGCTAGAAGAATTTGGAGCACCTAGAGAAACAGGCAACTCCACCAGAACTTCGCCTGAAGTTTCTCTCTTGGCCACCATCCAACCTACTTTCTTGTAGCTCTACAGATGAACTACTCTAGTATGATGTCAACTCATCAAATACCACATCCCTTGAGACCATAGCTCTCCGTGTCTATGGATCCATGCATCTCCAACTCTTATTCGGTCATCATAACCGACGAATACTAGCTTCCTTGCTTTTGCATCTAGCTTCGTTCTGAGGGAATCAGAAACATGCACATAGTAGGTAGATCCGAACACTCAAAAGTGTTCCACAGAAGGCTTCTCCTTAAACATCAGCTCATGGGTAGTCTTCATGTGATCGGACTAAGGGGCATCTTATTGACGATAGAAGCTGCACAAGACATACCCTCCGCCCAAAAGGACTTAAGAATATTCTTGGCATGAAGCCTTCACGGTCTCCGTCAAGTGACAGATCTTCCGCTCAGCAACCCCGTTATATTGTGGAGTGTGAGCACAAGTAAGCTCTCTCTGTATGCCATGCTTCCTGCAAAAGTTGAAGAAAACACTAGAGGTGAACTCCCCTCCATTGTCCGTTCTCAACTTCCTTGATCCGCATGTTAAGCCGACCCTCCACTAGCTCTTGAACTCCACAAATTTTTCGAACGCTTTCGACTTCTCCTTCAGAAGTATACCCATGTATACCTAGTGAAATCATCAACCAAGATCAGCATATACCTGCTACCCCCAAGACTGACATTCTCGATTGGTCCACATAGATCACCATGGATGCACTCCAATGGAATTCTACATCTGCTTGTGACTTGTCAAAAGGAAGACGATGAGATTTTCCATATTGACATCCAGCACAAACATGACCATCTCCCATGGATGAACGACTAGGCATGCCTCTCACCAAACCTCTCATCGCCAATAGCCTTCAGCTTATCCATTCTGACATGCCCAAGTCTTTCATGCCAGATAGAAGCGCTATCATTCGTCCGCATCTTATCAACATAGGAACTTGTTGACAAAACAAACAAGTCCTTCACCCTTTTCTCAACATGAGTGACATAGGCCTTCAATGTTGATACGTTCTGAAGGAACTTCACTTTTGATGGTCCGAAAAGAATGTGATAACTGATGCGCAAATCCGCACACCGCTATAGGCGGTAGCTCGACTGCGACACAAAACGGCAGTGTACGATCGTTCAAGTAATATAAACGAGGAGTAATCCCCGAGTATCGAATCTCTCAAGGAACACAGTCCAAGAAAGGGATGTGTGTCCATCTTACTGTGTTCCTGAGAGATTCGATACTCGGGATACTCCTCGTTTTATATTACTTGAACGATCGGTACACTGCCGTTTTGTGTCGCAGTCGAGCTACCGCTATAGCGGTTACCTGTGCGAGATTTGCGCATCAGTTATCACATTCTTTCGGACCATCAAAAGTGAAGTTCCTTCAGAACGTATCAACATGAAGGCCTATGTCACTCATGTTGAGAAAAGGGTTGAAGGACTTGTTTTGTTTTGTCAACAAGTTCCTCTGTGATAAGATGCGGACGAATGATAGCGCTTCTATCTGGCATGAAAGACTTGGCATGTCAGAATGGATAAGCTGAAGGCTATTGCGATGAGAGGTTTGGTGAGAGGCATGCCTAGTCGTTCATCCATGGGAGATGGTCATGTTTGTGCTGGATGTCAATATGGAAAATCTCATCGTCTTCCTTTTGACAAGTCACAAAGCAGATGTAGAATTCCATTGGAGTGCATCCATGGTGATCTATGTGGACCAATCGAGAATGTCAGTCTTGGGGGTAGCAGGTATATGCTGATCTGGTTGATGATTTCACTAGGTATACATGGGTATACTTTTCTGAAGGAGAAGTCGAAAGCGTTCGAAAAATTTGTGGAGTTCAAGGAGCTAGTGGAGGGTCGGCTTAACATGCGGATCAAGAAGTTGAGAACGGACAATGGAGGGGAGTTCACCTCTAGTGTTTTCTTCAACTTTTGCAGGAAGCATGGCATACAGAGAGAGCTTACTTGTGCTCACACTCCACAATATAACGGGGTTGCTGAGCGGAAGATCTGTCACTTGACGGAGACCGTGAAGGCTTCATGCCAAGAATATTCTTAAGTCCTTTTGGGCGGAGGGTATGTCTTGTGCAGCTTCTATCGTCAATAAGATGCCCCTTAGTCCGATCAACATGAAGACTACCCATGAGCTGATGTTTAAGGAGAAGCCTTCTGTGGAACACTTTTGAGTGTTCGGATCTACCTACTATGTGCATGTTTCTGATTCCCTCAGAACGAAGCTAGATGCAAAAGCAAGGAAGCTAGTATTCGTCGGTTATGATGACCGGAATAAGAGTTGGAGATGCATGGATCCATAGACACGGAGAGCTATGGTCTCAAGGGATGTGGTATTTGATGAGTTGACATCATACTAGAGTAGTTCATCTGTAGAGCTACAAGAAAGTAGGTTGGATGGTGGCCAAAGAGAAACTTCAGGCGAAGTTCTGTGGAGTTGCCTGTTCTCTAGGTGCTCCAAATTCTTCTAGCTCTGGGTCAGGTTCTTTTGGTTCCGGAAGCAGGGGGAGAAATGCTCTAAGTGTGCCTGGAAAGAGAGCTAGTTCAAAATAGGTAGCTGGAAGAGGTGGATCAGAGCAAAGCTCTGGGGAGGTCCAAGAGGACCATTATTCCACCAAATCGGTATACGGGCGGAAACTTGGGGAGCTTTGTCTCATGTTTCTTCGCAGGTCCCCTGGATGAGAGAGAACCATGGTTATTATGAAAACGTTGTTGGAGTCAAGGAGTGGGAAGGAGCATGGATGAAGAGATGGCTGCCCTCAGGAAGAATGAGACTTGGGACTTGGCGCTTGTGAGAACTTGAAAATAATAGAATTTTTATTTCCAAAAAATCTAATTATTACAAGATTATTGCCTCCTTTATATAGACTAGGAGGGAAAGAGGAAAAACCAAATACACAATGTGGGACTAAATACAAATACAATACACAAAGAGAGCTGGGCGGTCAGGTGGTCAGGGAGAACAAGACCGCAGCGACCTCCTCCGCAGTCTGGAGAGAAGACTGGCGGTCACACGACAGGAGGATGGTCGTGTGACAGAGAAGGCCAACAGATTGTGAGACCGCTCTGGCGAACACTCCCCCATAAAGGAGATGCGGGGGGACCAGACCGCTTTTCTTCACATGAAGCGATCTGGTATTCCTGAGGAGAGGCGGCAGTTTGATTCCGGGAGGACCGCACAGACCGCAGTTATCCAACTGTTATTTGATTGAGCTGGGGACCACAGATCTTCATACAATGCGATCTCGCACTTCTGAGGAGAAGGCGCGGTCTGGTGCTGGAGACCGCACAGACCGCGGTTATCAGACCGTTACTTGATGGAGATGGAGACCGTTGATCTTCATATAACGCGATCTCTCACTTCTGAGGAGTAGGTGCGGTCTGGTTCTGGGAGACCACACAGACTGCTGGCACGAGACCGCTTGGCTTTAACTCTTTGAGACCGCATGGCTTCAACACTCCCCCGCAAGCTGTAGCATATATATCAATCATGCCTAGCTAATTGTACACATCAGAGAAGGATGAAGATACGGGTTTGGTGAAGATATCAGCCAGCTCTTTATCAGAAGTTACGAATGGAGTGCAGATTTATTTCTTCAAGATTTCTTCCCTGATAAAATGACAGTCCACTTCAATGTGTTTGGTTCTCTCATGAAAGACTGGATTTTGAGATATATAGATTGCAGCTTTATTGTCACAGAACATTGGCAAGGGATGGTTGTAAACTTCTCCAAAATCAAGAAGGAGAGTTCGTAACCATTTCAATTCACATGTAGTTTGGGCCATGCTCCTGTACTCGGCCTCAACACTCGATCTGGATACTACTTCTTGTTTCTTGCTCTTCCAGCTCACAAGATTTCCTCCACGAATGTATAGAACCCAGACGTGGATTTTGTCTCCTTTATCATCAGCGTAGCTAGCATCTGAGTAGGCTTCTATCTTGAGATGGTTGTTTCTTTGGAACAAAAGTCCCTTTCCTGGAGATCCCTTAATGTATTCCAATATCTTTAGTGCAGCCTAAAGATGACATTCCCTTGGGGCTTGCATGAATGGCTGACTTTCCCAACGACATAACAAATATCGGGTCTTGTTATAGTTAGGTAGATGAGCTTTGCCTACAAGACGTCGGAATATAGTGCTATCGGGTAGAGGTGGAGAGTTGTCACTCTAGAGTTTGTCGTCTCCTATTGCCATTGGATACTTAGCAGGTTTAGCACTAAGAAGTCTTGTTTCCTTCAGAAGGTCAATAACATACTAACATTGTCAAAGGACAACAAAACTCTGCTTTCTTGAGATCTCAATACCCAAAAAATACTTTGGAGTCCCCATGTCTTTGGTTACAAAGTGTTGAAGGAGATGTTTCTTTGTAAGGGTGATACCTTCAATATCATTACCAGGGAGAAGGATGTCATCAATGTAGACAGCCAGAACAATCATTCCATGAGAGGTCTTGCGAAGGAAGAGAGAGTGATCTGCAGAGCTGCAGACAAATCCAATTATCTTGATTACTTCGTTAAACCTTTCAAACCAGGAACGAGGACTTTGCTTTATACCATAGATAGCCTTCTTTTGCTTACATACACGAGTCTCCCCCGAAGCAACATACCCTGGAGGTTGCTCCATGAAAACTACCTCTTGAAGATCACCATAAAGAAGGCATTCTTGACGTCCAATTGAGAGAGTTGCCACCCTTTGTTGACGGCCACGGAGAAGAGGACCCTGATGGTTGTAAGATGAGCAACAGTGGAGAATGTGTCAAAGAAGTCAACGGGCATATGTCTGAGTAAAAACTTTGGAAACCAAGCGAGCCTTGTATCGGTCGACAGAGCCATCGAAACGGTATTTAATCACCAAGACCCATCTACATACAACAGCATCTACCCCAAGAGGTGGAGGAACAAGGTTCCACGTTGCCACAGACTTGAAGAGTGGTTATTTTCTTCATCCATGGCGGCCTTCACTATGGGATAGCAAGAGCATCCTGATAATTAGCTGGAATGACAGTATCTGAAATATCAATAGCAAATTCCCTAGCAGAGGGGGTGAGTTGAGCATAGGACACAACATTATGAATATAATGTTGCATACATGAGAGAACTCCCTTTCGAAGGGCAATTGGGAGGTCTGCAGTAGTGACTGTATTAGTAGGAGAGTCATCATCGGAAGAAGATAGTGCTGGCCCAAGAGTTGGGAGAGGAGGCCCCGGAGTAGGAGGACAAATGGTAGGAGACTCTGTAGATGGTGGAGTAAAAGGAGGAGGTGGTGGAGTTTGGAGAGGAGGTGTTGTTGGTGGGGAGTGAATGAGAGGAGGTGTTGGATGGGTTGTAGGAGGCAGAGAGGCGGAAGAGTGAGAAAAGTATGGAATATTTTCAAAAAGGTGACATCAGCGGAAAAATATTGTTTGCGAAGAAGAGGATCATAACATCGGTAACCTTTTTGAGTGGGAGAGTAACCAACAAATACACACTTAACTGCCTGAGGGGAGAGTTTGTCCCATCCTGGTGAAGGAGTGTGGACAAACGCAGTACAACCGAAGACTTTGAGAGGTAACGGGAAAGGTTTCAAGGTAGGATATAGAAGAGAGAAATGTGTGGAGCCTTAGAGAAGAGCGGAGGGAATGCGGTTAATGAGTTAGCAGGGAGATGAGGATGGCATGACCCCAATAGTTTTTGGGCATATTCATCTGGAAGAGTAAGGTGCGAGTCATGTCAAAGAGATGACGATTCTTACGTTCCGCTATCCCATTTTGTGAGAAGTATAAGGACAACTAGTTTGATGTATAATGTTATGATTCATGCAAAACTCAGAAAAAAGATGACATATATATTCTTTAGCATTATCAGTGCGAATAGCTTTGATAGACACTCCAAATTGAGTGGAAATTTTCATTATAGAAGGTGGAGAAAATAGTAAACAGTTCAGAGCGTTCTGTTAAAAGATACACCAAGTACATCGAGAAAAATCATCAATAAAAGTAACAAAATACAAACTACTCCCACCACAGTCTTGGTAGGAGAAGTACCACTGACATCGGAGGAACTAGATCAAAGGGACGAGTCGAGCTACGACCATGCTTGGCAGGATAGGAAGCCCGATGGTGCATTCTAAGTTGACAATCTTCACAGTTGAGAGGAGAGGTATCGTTGGCGATGTGAGGTAGAAGTTGATACAGCAGCCGAGGTGGAGGGTGACAAAGACTGAGGTGCCATTGATGGAGAGAATCAGAGGCTGTGAAAGCAGAATGAGCAGCAAGAACATCAAGGAAGTAGAGGCCTCCACTCTCAGTCCCAGTAGCAACTATCTCCTTCGTGTGTAGATCCTAAAAATATAGTTAGTTGAAGTAAATATAATAGAACATTGTAACTGTTGAGATAGATCCTGACTGATAGTAAGTTGCACGGAAATGTAGGCACATAAAGAGTATTCTTAAGAGAGATCATTGGAGTGACTTGAACTATCCCAGACCCACACACATGTGAGGGAGAACCATCTGCTGTTAGAATTGGGGACAAATTCTTGTGTTCTAGTAACTGTGAGAAAATGTGAGTGTTCCCTGTCATATGATTTGTTGCTCCAGAATCAATAAGCCACTTACCTTCAGTAACCATGTGCACTCTACCTGAGGAGATAGCAATAGAAGCAGACGGTTGTGTAGTACCAGGATGAGAAGTCGCAGCAGCGGGGCGAAGGTGAGGATGCTAAAGATAGCAGCGGTGAATAGTGTGACCCTTCTGACCACAATGAGAACAGATGTAACGAGGAGGTCCGCGGCCACCAATAGAACTGCTACAGCCACCGAGGTGACCACGTTCAGCCCGATGATCAAAGCTCTCTGGAGGAGCAGGAGAGGATAATAAGGGTCATTGGAGAAGGGACGGTAACGACAGAAACCCGAGCAGCGGTGGCATCAAGGGTTGTAGATTCAGCTTCCCCAAGAATTTGTTGTCGGATCATATCATAGGACTCAGGAAGACGGAGAAGGTAACACACAACTAGGAGCTCCTGGAAGTGTTTTATGCTGCTCTGCAAGATCAGCAGAGAAGAGACGATGCTGAAGGAGTTCAGCCCCAAGGGCCTGAACCTCTTGATATGATGTGGTGGGATCCATGGTTGGGCGGGCAAAGAGATCAACATACAAGGTGTAGATGTGGGAGGTTTTGGCACCTTTGGAGTAAAGGTCATAAAGACTGTTCCAAGCTGCTTTGACTCTCTCATCAAGACGAATGATAGGCAGGACACTCATCAGAGAGACTGTTAGCAAGACAGGTGCGGACCAGAGCATCGCTCGCATCCCAATCATCAAAGGTAAGCAGACCCTTTGAGAGGAGGATCATCAGTGAGATGGTGTCATTTGCATTGAGAGCGTAAGAGGAAGGTGAAGGAGATGCTCCAATCAGGATAATTAGAGCCAGTGAGCTTGGAGGAGGTGCCATGATTGCCAGAAGTAGAGATAGAGATAGTAGAGGTAGAGGCTGGAGTAGCCACAGGAGTGGAGGTGAGAACATTCTCAGAAGGGGTACCCATGAGAAGAAATCGACAGGAGGAAAGGTAGATCACGTGGTCTCGCGGCTAGAAGGCCGAAAAACAAGGGAGATCGCGTGGTCTGGAGAAGAGAGACCGACCAGAGAGAGAGAGAGAGAGAGAGAGAGGAGAGGAGACGAGAGAGAGAGAGAGAGAGAGAGAGAGAGAGAGGAGAGAGAGAGAGAGAGAGAGAGAGTTGACAACACAAGGATCGTTGAAAGCTCTGATACCATGTGGAGAACTTGAAAATAACAGAAATTTTATTTCCAAAAAATCTAAGTATTACAAGAGTATTGCCTCCTTTATATATACTAGGAGGGAAAGAGGAAAAACCAAATACACAATGTGGGACTAAATACAAGTACAATACACAAAGAGAGATGGGCGGTCAGGCGGTCAGGGAGAATGAGACCGCAGCGACCTCCGCGGTCTGGAGAGAAGACTGGCGGTCACACGACAGGAGGAAGGTTGTGTGACAGAGAAGGCCACCAGATCGTGAGAC
>JAWHQI010003111.1:0-13712 GCA_033032865.1 Dactylorhiza incarnata | reverse complement strand
CCCCCCCCCCCCCCCCCCCCCCCCCCCCCCCCCCCCCCCCCCCCCCCCCCCCCCCCCCCCCCCCCCCCCCCCCCCCCCCCCCCCCCCCCCCCCCACCCCCCCCCCCCCCCCCCCCCCCCCACCCCCCCCCCCCCCCCCCCCCCCCCCCCCCCCCCCCCCCCCCCCCCCCCCCCCCCCCCCCCCCCCCCCCCCCCCCCCCCCCCCCCCCCCCCCCCCCCCCCACCCCCCCCCCCCCCCCCCCCAGACTTACTCGTTTGCTACACCCATGCAAACAACTCTCCATATAGGTAGGGAACTTCCAAAACTAGCTGAATAAGAGGAGTAAAATGAGAAGTCTTACGCCTGCGTGCATAGGAATCTCACCAGAAAAGACCTCAACATACAAATTAATTTATAAATTTCTAACGTGCGTTTTGATTTATTTCTCTACTATTAATTATAATCGACGGTGAATCCCAAAGTCACGCATAGGGAGAAAAGTAGTGTTATCGCTCAGAGCTACAATACTTGATGTCGGAGATCAGGTCTGCCTCCAAAGAAATCCATAAATGATGATGGCCATAGGCTTGCCCTTCCACACCTCCCACGGTACTAGTCGAATTCAATAGCGTGAATCAATAGGACTTAAGTAGGATTAAGTGTAGGCTTAAGTTTTTGGTGTGATATACAAAGATAAATATTGAAGGCTATACACCAAAACCAAAACAAATGAGCTCGCAACGAGATGATTTCCAAACCAAAAGAATGTGTACACGAGACCCCCTGACTTGAGTGAAATAATATTTGGCGTATACAACGCCTATTTCCAAACTCAATATTTATTATTCAACATGTTTGCTTCTTTTCAGATTTTACGTTGCTTCTCTTTTTCCTTTAACTTTTTTTTCCTTTTCAACATTTTTAGCAAACAATTAGCCACAAATTGGTTTTCAATATAAGAATAGCCACCACTTTCATGAAAGAACTAAATCAGTCACAAGTTTTGAAAATTATATTTTGAACTCAAATTCAGGTGTGTGTGACAGGATGCTATTATAGGCCTTGGTGAATTATTGGTGGAGCTGCGTCAAAAGGTAGGGTATTCTCAAGTCCACAAGGATATAAAATGTGGGCATGGGTGCAAAAGATCTAACAGAATAAGAAATGGCCTAAGTCATGCTCGCACTAGTGAATAACCTATGCAAATGTCTTGACCGAACTTAGGGGCAAGTTCTATCAATCAAGAAAGAATACCCTTTTGACCAACTAGAGTAATATAACTAACAATCTTCTACACACTCACCTTTACTACTTTTCGACTATACCGAATTCACAAATAAGAGTAGAATAAACAATCTTAATTTAATTAGAAAATCATAATCCTAATTGTATGTATAGAAGTTGATTCTACACGAATCCTACATGAACATGTGCGCTCGACTAGGACCATTACATGAGTCAACATTTTGCTCCAAAATCCAAACCTATACAAGCACGAGAAATTCCCAATCACATGAAAAATTAAATTCACCTAGAACGCATAAACAAGCAAGTGCATGTTTGAGCGGGGTGCTGTGTGGTGTGCTTGGAAATGATAGAAAATTAGCAATTTAATTAAACAAAATCTGCAATCATATAATATCAACAGCTGATGAAATAAAAAAAAATTCAGTTATGCAATTGTGATGTGAGAAATGTGGTGTGTGCGTTCAGTTCACTCTCCCCCAAACTTAGATGAAAACTATATGATGAATCTAACTATAAAGCATTGAGGTTAACAAAGGGGAGAGGTTAGAATGTACCCCATGATCAGATATTGAGCATACCGAAAGAAGATTGAAATCTAAATTTCTTCTTCTTCATGCTCCAACATTTCTGATTCCGGATGGTGTATCCTGTATGATTGATCTCCAGCATTCTGCAAAATACATTAGAAATACAATGCTGCATATTGTATATGATATAGAAAACCATATAAAAACTAATTTAGTTATCACCCTGTAGTACTTTATTTAACGTCATTAAGTGGACTCAAATACTTGTATTAAGCAGTAATATGAAAGTCTAGATGTAGAAAAGAAAAGCAAAGTTGTCCAACGATCCTAATTATTAGTTACACAAATTTAATGTTAAACTATATGTTGACTTAAAATAGTAACTACTGATAAATAAGAAAGGTCTGGAGACTCAGTGGTGATGGTGGATAGGAGGATCAGTCCTCCATCCCCAAATCTCTTACTTTTTCAAAATCCTCTTCTCCTCCAATAGTACTTCATCAAAGAAGAATCTCTTCCACCTTGCATACAATCCTTCAGGGGAATCATAAGCAGTGAACATGTAGTTGGATATGCAGTGTGTTCAATCACAACAACATGCTTTCCATGCCAAGGTGGAAATCATAACATTATCACTAAATGGGTCAACAATAACATACTCTTACAAGGGAAAACATGGACAATTAAATGCAGGAAGTGGAGGGAGAATAAACTCAATAGAAGGAAATATTAATTCAACAATTACAGGAATGCTAGATTTGGTGATTTGCAAGAAGAGGGTTCCCAAGTGTGGGGAGGTAATCTCAAACATAAGGGGATTCCTCTGTTTCCACCATTCAGTAATAGGTATGTAATTATGCAATAGAGTGGGGGAATTATCCGGGTCCTATTGCAATGGTATCTGACTAGAGGGGGTGCTTGAAACTCAGCTAAGTCAAGAGATGTCAAGATCTCATCATTCATAGCTACTTAAATAATGGCTTCCTGCTGAGTTTCAAGACATTTATGTATAGATCATGAAAAATGGAAAAAGATTTCCTCCAAATAAGATGTGCCCTCATTTTGTGGTTGCGGAGATGGTGGCAAACAAGACATCATATGTTCATATTCTTCATGGAGAATCCAATTATGTTGAAAACATCTGCCGCACACAAAGCAAGGGGACGCATTCATGGATTAAGTCAAAATAAACTTACAATAAGCACCAAAGAAAAGACAAACAAAGCCGAAGGAAAGAAACGGTCACAATCATAGCCGTAATCCCCGACAGCGGCACCAAAAACTTGATGCGCAAAATCTAGCACGCCGCTATAGGCGGGAGCGAAGCTGCGGCACGAAATGGCAAGTGTACCAATCATTCAAGTAATATAAAATGAGGAGCAAAATCCCTGAGTGTTGATCTCACAAGGAATATCAATTTGCAGAAGTGTTATCGTTTAGAGAATCTTAGCTTTGAAATTTTCAAAGAAAAGACGGGCTATGATTTGATGGTTGAGTTAATAAAAACAAAACTACAAAGAAATACGGGTCGCAAACACCGCTTCGCAATTAATAGAAACCCATGCGGGTTTCCTTCACCGCTTTGCAAAACACAATCTGATCACTTCCTTAATCACCACTTGTGATTGAGGATCACACATCCTAGCTACCACTCACATGCATTCAACACCACCATTTAAGCATGAAAAAAAGTAATCTCATAGACAAGATTATAACAAAATATTCAACATTCATGTCATTCATCCCAAAATTATAATATGAAAAGCTAAAAACATCTAGATTTGCAGGAAAAAAGAAGAGAGATACAACCGAATCCAAAGGCTTGTTGTAGATCGAAGATAGAAGCAACTAGGTTGTCAATCTGCGTCCAATCTTTGATCATCATCTACATTCGGGGTCCGAGAGGGCTATCAGCATCTCCTAATGTACCCAACTTCTCTGGTTATACTCTTCGGCCATGTCAATATCAAAGAAAGCCTGGCTTTGCGAAGAAGATGCTTTCAATGCCTTGAAATCAGCCCTTGAAGATGAAGGATGCTCTATGGAAAAGCCCAAGTAGTGCATAGTGGAGGAGGGAGCTAGATCTTAACTTTAGGGGCCTTTAGATGAACTATCCTGGAGGAGGTAAAAAATGAACCGGAATTCGAAACTCGGACCTTCAAAATCTGCAGAAAACAACATAAATAGGATCACAGATGAAACTCGCATGATCGGGCGCATGACCATGCGATTTGATCGTGCGTGAAGGACAATAAAAAACTCAAAATGGTGTTGAAATATGACACCCTATCAGATTTAATTTCAAATCAAGATCTACCTGTGCGTTTTGATCTCGCATGGTCAACACTACCGTACGAGAAGAAAATGCACGCACAGGACAAAACACCCAAATCTCAAGGAAAAACATGTGCACGGTCTGAAGTGCTCATGCACTAAGGAAACCACACGACCATGCAATTTGTCTAGATACAGACCACCCATGCGATTATCATGACGCACAGTCAAACCCGTCCGTGCGAGATGAAAATGCACGAGCTCACACAGAACACCATATCAGGACAAAATATGCATTTGAATAGAAGGTAGGTAGCACACGACTGTCCAGGTTGTCGAGAAGAAAATGCTTGCCCGATTCAGAAAAATTTGACTAGACGGTGACATACACACGCCCGTGCGTGAAGGAATATGCACGACTGTGCATAAGCTACAACATTAAACCAAGACAACACAACCCGTGCTCGCGACGCGCAAAACAGACCGATGTGATTAGTCGCTGGCATGTGCAAATTTTCTAAGTGCACAAAAGTGAATAAATGGGAGAGAAAAGTGGTGTGTCCACATTACTATGGAATCGACACTTCGCACGCCAAATTAGGCTTCAAAAGTGCTTCAATCGTGAAAAGTGATCAAGTGATTTATGTGCTCTTTTCATATAAAAATGAAGCTTTACATAAGAAATACAACTAGATGAGTCTAAATATGCTATATAAAATCTACTCATCAAAGAAGAAGATATGATGTAAAGCTTTACACCATGCAGATTCGTCCTGAAGAACTAAATTCAACTAGACATCTAGTAAAATTACTTAAATGCGTGAATTAAAATTAAAGCGTGATTTGGGAATCACATCATTTATTGCCACCGCAGATTTTCCAATGAATCTCATTTGTTAAGGAAAGAGATTTCTGACATATTATCAGTACTAGAATCGACCATTAGACATTCTTGTCTTATAAAAGGGATTGCAGCGCTGAAGCAAAACCCTAATCTGAATGACAAAATCGATATATCAAAAAGAAAAGCTTTTTTGCCTCAAAAAAGTCCTGCTCCATTGAAAAGCTTAAGGAAGGCGAGGACAAGCAGAAAAGCAAATATATAATCTTCTCCAATAATTAAGGTCGATAAAAGTTGCTGATTCAGATCAAAGATCTTTCAACTAAATGGAAGGGTCTCTTCATCTGTGTAGAAGATTTTTCACTGATTCATCCATTACTTTTGCAAGAAGATTCCAGTTGAAGCCGATCTTATAAGGCTTCAAGAAGACTCTAATGTATTAAGCTTACTTATTTTGAGTTTATATAAAGTTTTAATAAAACTTATTAACACTATTGGATCTCTTTGAGATCTGAGCTATAGAACTCCTGAGTGGAATCTGAGTTGCAGGGCTCTGTCTAGTCTGAGCGTTGGAGACTTTGTCTCTGAGGTAGGATGCCAGTTAGTTAGTGCTTCTAAGTTGTAGTATCTTACGAGATTTGAGGTAGAAGATTTGTTATTTGAGGTAGGAAGTTGGACATGGCTTCTGAGTTGTAGGGTCCTTGGGACCTGAGGTAGGAGACGCTATTTGTACGTTGTAGGATCTGTAGATCTGAGTTTTGGTGGAGAGTGTTGAGTCTAGCACAATGTAAGACAGGCGAAGGAGGACAGTGGAGTACCAGTGACACAATGACTTGGGGGAACCATAATAAATAGCATGTGTCTATGTTGTGTGATTGTTGCATTTACATTTACTATTCTGCAAAGCATTAAAATAGCCAACATCACCTATTCATCCCCCGTCTAGGTGAAGACAGCCCTGGATTTTTAGGACTCTTTATAGGGCACTTTCTACGACTCTTTTTTGGGACTCTACTTATGACTCTTTGTAGGACACTTCGTAGAACTCTTGTAGCAGTCTTTGTAGGACTCTTCGAATGATCCTTCGTATTACTCTTCTTAGGACTCTACTTAGAGCTCTTTGTAGGACTCTTCGTAGGACTATTGTAGGACTCTTCTTAAGACTCTTCGTAGGGATCTTCTTGGGACTCTTCTTTGGACTCTTCGTGGGGCACTTTATAGGCCTCTACATAGGATTCATTACATAATCTTCATTGGAATATACATAGGATTCTTACTAGGTCTTTACTTAGGACTCTTTGCAGGACTCTTCATAGGACACTTTATACATATCTTCATAGGACTCTTCTTGAATTATTTAGGACTCTTTGTAGGACTATACTTAGCACTCTACGTCGGACTCTAGCATTACACTTCGCATTACTCTTCGTAGAACCGATTGTTGTACTTTTCATAGGACTCTCCATACAATTCCTAGTAATACACTTGTAGGTCTCTTCTTAGTACTCTTATAACATAAAAATTCTTAGGACTCTTGTTATGACTCCTCTTATGACCCATCGTATAACTCTTCAACTATCTCTTTGTATAAACACTTCTTAGGTCTCTTTTTATGACTCTTCTTAGGACTCTACTTAGGGCTCTTTTAAAAACTCTTCGTAGGAAACTTCGTAGGACTCTTCTTAGAACTCTTCATAGGACTTTTTGTAGGACTCTTTTTGGGGACCCACTTATGACTCTCTGTAGGACTCTTCGTTGAACTCTTGGTAGGACTCTTTGTAGGACTCTTCGTATGACTCTTCATACAGCTCTTCATAGGACTCTACTTATGGCTCATTATAGTACTCTTTGTAGGACTCTTTGTAGGACTCTTTTAAGGAATATTTTAGGACTCTTATTAGGACTCTAGTTAGGCCTCTTTGTTGGACTCTAAGTAGAACTCTTCATAGGACGCATTGTAGGACTCTTCGTTGGACTCTTCTTCGGACTCTAGTTAGGACTCTTTGTAGGAATCTACATAGGACTCTCGCAAGACTATTTGTAGTACTTTTAGTAGGACTCTTCATTAGAATCCTAGTAGGACACTTCATAGGTCTCTCTTAGGACTCTTCTTAGTTCAATTCATAGGATTGTTGTTAGGACTCCTCTTAGGGACCCACGTATAAATTTTAGTAGGACTCTTCATAGAACACTTTTTAGGTCTCTTTTAAAGACTCCTTGTAGGACTCTTCTTAGGAATCTTCTTAGGACTCTACTTAGGTATCTTTTAAGAACTTCTTAGGGACTCTTCGCAGGACTCCTCATAGTTCTCTTCATATGACTCATCATAGGACTGTTCATATGATTCTTCATAGGAAACTTAGTAGGAATCTTCTTACTGCTCTAATTGGGACTCACTCTTCTTAGGACCATAATTAATACTTTTTGTAAGACTTATTGTAGGACTCTTGAAGGACTTTAATTAGGACTCTTTGTAGGACTTCTCATAGAAACTCATCATAGGACTTTTCATAGGACTCTTGGAAGGAATCTTTGTAGGACTATTCGTAGGACTCTACAGAGGATTCTTCGTAGGACACTTCTGTGTAGGACTCTACGTATGACTCTTCATAGCAGTCATCATAGGACTATTTGTAGGACTCATCATAGGACTCTTCATAGAACTCTCACTGGACTTTTCCTAGCACTTTACTTACGATACTTTGTAGGACTCTTCGTAGGACTCTTTGTAGAACTCCTCGTAGGACTCTTCGTATGACTCTCTTCTTAGGACTCTTCTTAGGATTCTTCATAGAAATCTTGTATGACTCTTCTTGGGACTCTTTCTGGGACACTTCGTATGACACTTCTTAGAACTCTACATAGTACTCTTTGTAGGACACTTTGTGGGAATTTTTGTAGGACTCAAAGTAGGACACTTCTTAAGACTGTTTTATAGGATTCTTCGTAGGACATTTCATAGGACACTTTGTAGGACTCTTCGTAGGACTCCTCACAGAACTCTTCATAGGATACTTCATAGGACTCTTCGTAGGACTCTTCCTTAGACTCTTCGTAGGACTCCTCTTGGTACTCTACATAGGACACTTTGTAGGACTATTTATAGAATTCTTTGTTGGACTCTTCGTACGACTCTTTCTTGGCTCTTCTTAGGACTCTAGTTAGGGCTCTATGTAAGACTCTTATAGGAATCTTCGTAGGACTTTTCATAAGACTCTTCATAGGATTCTTCACAGGAATAATCAGTGAACTCTTTAGAGGACTCTCTTAAGACTCTTGGTAAGACTCTTCATAGGGCTCTTTGTATAAATATACATAGAACTCTACTTAGGACTCTTCATAGGATTCTTTCTAAGACTCTACTTCAGACTCTTTGTATGACATTATGTAGGACTCTTCATATAACTCTTTGTCGGACTCTCATTAGAATTCTTCGTAGGACTGATGGCGACGACGACCTCAACATGAATATGTTTGTATCAGCGCGCTTACGGATGATGGCGCCTCTCCAACCAAAGACCTACGTCATGACGAACGCCATCGCCGTTACAACCTTCGTCCGTCGCCGCAAGATTAATAATTAATAATTAAAATAAAATAATTATAATTATTAATAAAATTTTATCAAGCTTTGTCTTTTATTTGGATTTGTTTATGTCCATGTTTTATTTTAATTTTTGGACTGCGTTTAGCCATGCTCATGTTTATTTTAATTTCGGACTGCGTTAGCCATGTTTGTTGGCTAGCTATAAAAGGCCATCTTGTATAGATTTATGGAGTATTGGAATAATTAAAAAAACTGAACCCTATAAATCCCTCTCTTGGAATCTCCTCCTCTAGCCGCCCCTCTCTCTCTCTCTTTTCCCTCTAAGGATTTGACCCTCCCCTTTCCTAGGCCGCCCCTCTCCCTTGCCTCCTTCCTCTTGGCTGCCGCCAACCTCTTCCTCTCCCCCTTCCATGGCAAGTTTCATCCATCTCCCCTCACCCTCTCCTATTCTTCCTCCTCTTGGGAAGATTTCATCCAAGGTGAAGAAAGAAGAAGAAAAGAGTCATGGTTTCGTGGGATCTAATCCGGCGTGGTGAAGCGACGAAGGAGAACGAGTTTCTCTCCGTTCGGTGCGGCTCCGGTGGATCGTTGAAGAACGATTTGGGCTAGCGCATGCTTGAGGATAATCCCATCTCAAGCGGGGGTAACGAAATTTCTACTCTTGAGATTTCCCTCTTGTTAATTTCTTGTGGTGGTAATTTGGCATGATCTTCGACTCAATTGATTAATCGTGGTTTCTTTCGATCGATTTTGCGTCCATCTTAATCTCTGTAATTTTCGAAGAGGATTGGCGAACCTCGACTTTTTGTTGGGAGAGATCTACCATTTTCTAACCATAATTTTTTGGTGGATCTCTTTTGGTACAATCTCTAGCTCGATCGGACCGTGGGTGGGTCTTTATAGTCGGGGAGAATTTGGGTCTATAGCCATTTATTCGACCTCTAGCATTGTGACAACTCGTTCGTGTAGCATCTAATTGATAAATATTGCATGCGTGCTACTGCGATTAATTTTTGTACGAGTATAATTGGTTTGTTGAGAGGGAACGCGTGCTTGTTCATTGCGAACGTGTCAGAGAGCGTAGCCTTCATCAAGGACTCCTCAAAGGACTCTTCATTGGACTCTTAATAGGACTCATAATGGACACTTCCTAGGACTCCTCGTTGGACTCTTCCTGTTCGATTCAAAAGGCGCTTGCGGAAGAAAATTGAAGGCTGCGGACTATCGGTTACTATTAGTTAGAGAATTCAGACCGCTAGCAGCGGTCGAGGCCAGACTTCGGCCCGTCGCGGCAAATGCCACTCCTGCGACGGGCTTCCTTTGATTGAAAAAGTAGCGGTTACAAATGCGAGAAAGCAGAAGCCGGTCGAGTCAACAGTTCGCGAGACCAGAAACTCGAGACCGGAGCTCAGACAAGCGAGCTCTTGGATTCGAGTATGTGGTCTTGTGAACAGTGCCGCCCCCTATTTATAGGCTGGGGGGCCTGCCCGAATGGGCAGGGATAAAATAAACCTCCTGCCCGGGGGGTACAGGAGAAAAGGGCAGGCGGGTGACGGGATGCACAAGGAAGAAAAAGAAAGAGGCCGCGCGACCGTCGGCCTGCCTTCCCGACCTGTCTTGCTTGCGGCTGAGGACACCGGGACCAAGTCAATAATGCAGACCGCGCGGTTTGGAGATTGAGGCGCGGTCTGCCTTTTGGTCATGACTTAGCCGATCTTCACGAGGGTAACTTGGATAGCCTCGATCTGGAGCCCCGACCTGTTCTTCGGGGCTGGAACTCGAGTTTCTATGGGACAACCCGCGCGGCCTTCTAGCTGAGACCGCGGATGAACTTCTTGCCTTGGCTCTTTGACGATCTTATCCCTTTGGGGCGATCCGGAAATGACACCAGGCCGCCCGGCCTGGCCCTTCTTGAACTGAGAAACCGCCGATCCCGGGACCCAGCGGCTTGGCCCAGGAGTCCGCGCGGTCTGATAATGGTCCAACCCAAGAAGCGGTTTTCCGGGCGAAATAATCCCCGCATATTTTCAAATCTCAAAAGAATTTCGAAAATATTAGCTTTGACGGGAGAGACCGCATCCGACCTGTCTTGAATTCTATAAGAGAGCCAGAGAATTCATTCTACGGAGTTTTTTCCTGAAATCACGGGTATTTACTCGCCAGTTGCGGTCAGAATTTTTAAGACCGGCAATTCTTCAGCAATGGACCTTCATGGACGCTGTGCTAGACCGCGTGGATCCCAGCGGAGACCAGAAGAGGGCGGAAGATAAGAGGCGCGAACCGTTGGAAAAGCCGAATAAGGAGAAAGAAAAGCAAGACATGAAAGATCGGAAGAAGAGGAAGCGGGCTGAGAAGGCCGCAGCGGCTAGCCCCAAGCCAGTCGTAGACTTATCAACTCCCAAAACTCCTGCAGAGCCCGTGTGAACAGTTCGGGGCCTCCCCCTGATGTCTCGTCGATCCCTCCCAGCGACCTCAAACCAACAGACCGCTAGCTTGCCGAGCAAAGAGGTGGCCGCCACTTCTGAAAAGGTTGTTTCAGACAGCCCTTCGAAGAAAGGTCGGCGAAACCGCCTCGTTTGGAGTGGAAATCACCCCATCCGGAACCCTCACCTGCTTGTCAGGGATCTAGAGGAAGAGGCGGTTAGCTCCCCCAGGACGGGCGACGAACCGAATACTCCTCTGTCCGTGACGATTATCCAAGCCCCCTAAAAGAAGTTCACCCTGCTCTCCGGGTAAGAGAGAGAGGAAGAGGAAGCAGACCGGGTCCGTGACCGAGCGGATAACAAAGAAGGTCAAGAGGTTAGCCGCTAAGGAAAGGGCGGCTCTCAAGAAACCGACCGACTCCCTCCTCCAGACCAATTCGCGACTAAAGGAGGAGCTAGGCCTCGCGACTCCTCCATCCAACAAGTCAAATGAATCACCGGCTACCCCTGATACGAAACCGGGCGAACTGCCTCCGGACTCGGCGAGCAGCTTATCTTTCAATGGGATCTTTAGGGGTATGGAAGAGTTGGTGAAGCGAGATAAGCTTCTTGACAGCCCGATTGTTCCCAGGCAAAATCCCTCTGCCACTGATAATACAGTCCGGCCTGAAGAGACCGCTCGGACGGAGACCGAGAAAGAGAAGCTGCCGCCCGGACTGCCTTGGAGGTCGAAGAGAGAACGAGGGAGCTTGAAGAAGTTCTGAGAGCGCGGGAGGAGGTTCCCCCAGCGATGACCGGGGAGGAGATAATGACGGTGAAGAAGGAGAGGGCGCGGAACAGGCCTTGAACAAGCCGTCGCGGCCTAATCCTCTTGCGGCAGGTAAGGATTCTACGGACTACAAAGCTGTCCGCTTTTCCATTCTGCGGCCTCGCCATAATAAATTAGTGAACCCGCCGCCGAGCCTCTTTTCTTTAGCGGCCCGGCTCCCTTTCATTAGGCCAAGTACGGAGAGACTCTGGCGTGAGCAATGTCAGAGGATGAACTCGGGACGGTCTAAATGGCCTGCCCGCCTAGGCACTGCTCTCGTATTTATGTTCATTTTTACTTATATATAGCGTTGCATGCTTTATTTTTCATAACCAAACGGCTTCTTTCAGATAGCGCGGACCAGATTATGAAACCGGGCCACCTTGAGGCCAGCCTGCCTTCGCTAGCTCCCTGATTTCAACCTGTGCGACGACCTTGCCGGAAGGGCCGCAGCTCTTTGATCGCCTTGAGGCAGATCTGATCAACCTGAGAGCCCGCTTGAAGGAGGCAGAAAACCAGAGGCCGCCACTCGGACCGCTCTGGCACAATCAGAGATTGACAGGAGATCCAGCACAGAGAGGGTGAAAGTCCTGGAGACTCAGCTTGAGGCCGCTGCGGGCAGCAGTGGTGGGCTACGCGGGGCTGCTCTGACCGTCCAACTGGAAAAAGAGAAGAGAGCCTCTGCCAAATTTGAGAGCGACTCGAAATATTACCAGGATAAATTCCTGCGCTTAACCAGAGAAGTCGCCGCTGGTCGGCGAAATATGAACGATGGGGTGGTAGCTGTTAGCCGCCCGTATTTGGAGCGGGCTCGAATCCTCCCCCAGTCCGGGCGGCTGATCCAATGATTGACGAGGCCGCCGCAACCCCCCGTATGATTGCCGCTTCGCGGGTGACGAAAGGGATGTCGGGCGGCTTCATAGTACAATCAACCACCTCCACTTTCATCTAGCCAGATTTATTCTCTTTTGAACACCACCAGCGACCAGGTCGCACGACTTCATAGAGAGGATGCCTCCCCAGAACGCCGTCAGCCGTGACCAACTTTTGAGAACTTGTATTATGAATGTGGCCCATCGATTTGAACAATGTTTTTTCTCTCTTATTCTGAATAACTCGCGCGGTATTCTTTTTAACCGCTATATTTGGTGCCTTGTGTTAGATCTATGTTTTATTCGAACTGAATTCGGTCGGGCGAACTGTGATGTATGCTTGTTTCTGTTTTTCTGGATGCCTTTGCTTCTTTTATTCTCTGGTGGAATCTAAACATAGGCCATTGACCGGGCGGTTAGAATGTATAGCCGCGATATGATTTTACTATTCACAGGTCATAGAAATCTATAAGTAGGGAATTTCCGAAGTCATTCTCACGATTTACAGATGGGCGCGATCCAAGAACAAGTCGCAGCGACCTGTTAAAGTTTAAAGCCGTCCGAGCTGACGCGGCCTTGGCATTCCATTCGGCGGACCATCCGAATGCCGCCTCACTCAGAACGAACTGGACGATTTCATTGCCAGTCACATGGTAGGGAGTAATCTGCTCGCGCGACTTCCTTTGCGTGACGAGCGGATTAAACTCCTCCAATCCGCACCAGATCGCCGTCCCCAGTTGACCACTTCGAATATGGCTTCAAGTTTCCACTACCGCTTGAAGTCATTGCCATCTTTGACCATTATGGGGTTGTGCCCGGGTCAGCTTTCGCCGAACTCCATCGCTTCAATAATAGCTTCATCTCTTACCTGCGGTTCGAGGCGAAACCAGATCTCCTTAGACCTGTTCAGAAAAATTCTTCTCTGTGCGGGGAGGGGCAGTTTCCGACTCGGGGGACTTCGACTTATAGGGGGCATCTCTACTTCAGCTGCCACGGTGAAGATTGTCAATCTGGCGAACAAAGTCTCGACTGGTAGGAGCGGTTTGTAATGCTCGAAGGTAACTTGGACTGTTGCAGACCAACCCGCAAGTCCGAGGGGAAGAAGTTTTCCAGATCCCTCAGGTCGGAAAGATTGAGGCGGACACCTTCGCGTTCCTTGAGAACGAAGCGGTTGGATATCAACCACTACATCC
>JAWHQI010003110.1:0-13724 GCA_033032865.1 Dactylorhiza incarnata | reverse complement strand
CCCCCCCCCCCCCCCCCCCCCCCCCCCCCCCCCCACCCCCCCCCCCCCTCCCCCCCCCCCCCCCCCCCCCCCCCCCCCCCAAGAGATCATTCTTCTTGCCCACCTATTGGATCATTGAATGGAGGACAGAGTCATCATCTAAAAGGTCTGACGAGAGACTTGGCCACATTATGCCTCGAATGCGTGAGTCGATCTAAGTCCAGGCCTTAGGGCTGGTTGTTGACCCCTAGAGAATCGATGTGATAAGCCTCGAATGCATGAGTCGATCTAAGTCTAGTCTTTAGGGCTAGACATTGACCCCTCGAGCGTCGCTGCTTTAAGCCTCAAATGCGTGAGTCGATCTAAGTCCAGGCCTTAGGGTCGGCCATTCACCCCTTGAGCATCACTGCTTTAAGCCTCGAATGCGTGAGTCGATCTAAGTCCAGGCCTTAGGGCTGGTCATTGACCCCTCGAGCATCTCCACTTTAATCCTCTAATGTGTGACTCGATCTAATTCCAGGCCTTAGGGATGAACGTTGACCCATCGAGCATCGCCACTCTAAGCCTCAATGCGTTAGTCGATCTAAGTACAGGCCTTATGGCTGATCGTTGACCCAGTCATCGCCACTCTAAGCATAAAATGTGTGAGTCTATCTAAGTCCAAGCCTTAGGGCTGGTTGTTGAGCATCACCGCTTTAAGCATGGAATGCGTAGGTCGATCTACACCCATGCCTTGGGCCTGGACGTTGACCCCTAGAACATCACGGCTTTAAGCCTCGAATGTGTGAGTCGATCTAAGTCTAGGCCTTAGGGCTAGTCATTGACCCCTGAGCATCACCTCTCTAAGCCTTGAATGTGTGAGTAGAACAAAGTCCAACCCTTCGGGCTAGCCGTTGACCCCTCAAGAGACAATTTCTCGAAGTAAAGAGCTCTCTTCGTCCTATAAGCTTAAGCGCGCTCTCTCTCTCTACATCCAATGAGCCTAAGTGCTCTCCCTCCCTTCATCCTATGAGCCTAGACGAACTCCCAAGCCTCAACAAAAGCGGTTAGAGGAATATACTGTGAATGCAGGCAGAGAAAAAGGCAAAAGTCCATCTTTTCTTTCATCAAAAATCAGAATACATATCAGATAGAAAGATAAAAATGGACCTCGCCCAAAACATCTTGCCTCACCTATGCAAGATGATTACTCGGCATCACCTAGTGACTTGGCATTGGGTTGACGCAAGCGCAAAGAAGTGCTAAAGAGGGTGAGGACGAACCATGCTGCTCGCCTCTTGATCCGCCGATTGAGACATGTTATTCGAGGATAAGCTCAAACCCAGGTTCAGTTCAAAGTCTCCCTCGAGGTCGAGATCGAGCTCGCCAGACAAGTAATCCTACGCGAGCAGAGGCTCGCCAAAAATGTCCCAAACTTGGCTCCTGCGCCCATAGTTGAAATGGGTCTCAGGATCGTCGGCAGTCTCCTGGTCCTCCTGCGTCTCGGGGGCCTCTGTGTCTTCAGGGTCCTCACTAATATTTAGAGAGGTCGCGAGGTCACAGTGAATGATCACTTTCTTTCGTCGCTTAGGCGGACCCTGAAGTTTCGGTTCCGTCCCCATGGACGAGATGTGTGTGGTCTACCAACCGACCTCGCAAGCAGCTTGCAACTCCTCCTAAGCCTTGTTAAGCCCTTTGGTATGGTGGCGAATGAGCTCTTCTATTCGCCGGACGTGGTTAGAATTCCTCTCCACGTTTCCTAGAATTCCCACACTCCTGGAGAGATAGTAGACTTCATTCCACAACTGACGACCCTGACTCTCAACCTCGTCCATCTGAACTTTAAGCTCTAGATGTCAAAGTGATTGCGCTCAGCGCCTTCCAGGCAAGGTGAGAACTCCTCGACCAGAGGCAGACGAGCCTCCACTGGAATCAGACACCGGTTGAGCTCGCTTGCTGGCAACGACTTCAGCCGCATTTCATGTGAGCTGAATAAAGCGAGGGAGCAAGCCCTATAATCACCAAATGACTCACCCGAGCCAACAAAAACTCACTTGCTGGCAAGGTTGGTCGACGTCGAGGTGAATCCATGGCTGGCGTTGTACCTGCGCATGTACTCAAAAATCATTAAACTCCTTCAAAAAGGGAAATTTCCCCGTCAAAAGGAAAGGAACAAGAGAAGACTTTTACCACGGCGTTGTCGCGGTCTATCTCTTCCAGTGTGAGGAGAGTGCCGATGAGATTCTTTTCTCCTCGTGCATGTGCCATCAATCTTGGGAATGCTGACGGTGGTGAATGTTGCTGGATCCGCCGTGATCCCAGCGAGGAGTCACCTGCAGACCCTTCCCTGGGGAAGCGGACTTGATGTCAGGCGCATTATGCGAAGGCGCGACATTAGGAGCCTATGAAAGCGTCGCGCATGGCACCTCAAGAGAACTCGGCAATGGTAGGTGAAGAGTCCCCAACGGGGGCACACCGTGAGGTGCGGGCGACAGCAGGAGCTCTATCGGAGGGATTGCGGCCAAGGCAAAACCACAAAGCTCAACGCGAATGTGGCGGTCTCCAGAGTCCCGGACAACCGCTACCTGGAGATTAGTGCGGGCTCATTGACCACGTCATCAGCCGGAATCCGGAGCGACTTCTCAGATAGTAGGGGAGTTACGATAACCACCTCAGCTGGTAGCGAGGTAACAAGATTCTCGTCGGCAAGAGTGTTGAGGTCGGCCTTTACCTCGCCTAGGTAGGACCCGCCATTCCCTCCTCTCGGGGAAGGAATGTCGTAGTCGCCTAAGGCCAGGTTTGTCATCGGCCTGAAGGACGCTTAGGCAAGTTGCCATAAAATAAGTTAGACTCAACACTAAGCTCAAACTCAAAAAGGAGAGGTGCGAGTTTGAACATACCACGGCCGGGCGCTGGACGAGAGTGAATCGATAGTGGCGGAGGAAGAGGCCTTCTTCGTGGGAGGTTCCTCCCTCCGCCCGAGCAACACACCTTCTCCAAGGGCCAATCGTTGGGAAGCATGAGCCTCAACTCGCCTCCTTTGAAGAACTCGCTTAAGTCTCTCACGTTGAAGGAAGTCATGGGAAGGAACACTCCCGAACCGGGACAGGAGACTGCTCACCAACGAGGCTTCGATGGTAGGTTTTCGGCGAGCCTTGCAACAAGGCTCCCCCTTCATCTCAGCATCTAGAACAGTCGTTGTCTTGGCAGTCGAGGTCACTTTTCCTTCCCGTCAGTCGAAAGACAAGGGGTGAATTTCCAGGGTTCCACCCACTATTTATTGGGGGAAGTGCCAACCCCCTCAACTCGCTAGAATCAACCTCACCGAATAAGGCTTGGATTATTCATTTCGAGCCTCAAGCGAGCATTCAAAGAGCATGTATTGTGTACAACCCATATTCATTGAGGTGGGCTCCGACCTAGTGGTGAGCTTTCGAACCTCTAAAGAGTAGTTGTTAACCTGAAGGGGAGAGAACACAAAAATCGAGCAAGGAGATCCGAGAACTCGCATATACTACCGACGAGCTCGCTTCTTCAGCAAGCATACCACCCTACTCCTCGCGGATCCGATAAGGCATTCTCCTTTAGGGTTCACAGTCGAGCTCGTTGCGCTTGAGTCAGCCTCTCCATAGAACTTGGCAGCAAAGCCTCGGCATATGGCGACCTCGCAAATAATGACTACAATCTGCTCACCAGGTGCCAGGTACTAAGTATCTCAAGAGGCGTGGCAGCTATTCACAGTCCATGTACCCTCTTGATTGCCTATAAATAGGACCCCTGTGGATCACTTTGAAGGCACGTTGACCCCCCTCCAAGGTTTCCAAAAACCTCTTTGTGTCTCTTTTGTGCCAAGCTCAGCTCTGGTTTAGAAGGGGAAGTTCATATATACTTCAGGGCACGTGGCAGGACCTCCTTACTATAGCTCATGAGATCCTGTTTATAGGCAATCGGGAAAAAGCTCGTGCATCCTCCATCTCTCTCTAGTTTAAGTTCGTCCATCCCTACCACTAGAAAAGTAGCCTTTTGTCACTCTCGATCCAAATTTTTGTGAAACCGAGATTTTCGTGATTCCAACAATGATCTCCTAGAAGGAAATCGAGCATGTGAGCCGAGAGAGGACTAATAAATATCGTAACATTAATTGTATTAAATGTATAATTTAATAATTTTTGTAAATATAAATATATTATTTATAAAAACAATTAATTTATTTATTATTTCACCTAAAACTAAATATACATCAACAACACTCAAGCCTTTATCCCACTATAGTGGGGTCGGCTATATGGATCCTTTGTTGTCACTGTTACATATCTTTAGTCATAATCTCACTAATTCCTAAGTACATCATGTCTTTCCTTATATTTTCGTTCCAAGTCATTATTGGTCTACCCTTCCCCCGTTTAACATGCCTAGTGACTAAATCTCACAAAGCCTAACAAGCGCCTCTAATAGTCTCCTCTGTATGTGTCCAAATCATCTTAGTCGAGCTTCTCGCAACTTCTCTACAATTGGTGTCACTCCTGTCTTATCCCTTATACATTCATTCCTAATTTTATCTAGTCTCATGTGTCCACACATCCACTTAAGCATTCTCATCACCGTAACTCCCATTGTTTGCTCATGCACACAATTCATTGCCCAACACTCAGAACCGTAGATCATTACCGGTCAAATTGCAGTACAACAAACTTGTCTTTAAGTTTTAATGGTACCTTATGATCACCAAAAACTAAATATATGGAGGATTCCTCCTAAATTTTGGGGAAAATAAACCAAAAAATTAAAACCCTCCTTCAACCGACGAAGGGTTCCCACTCCTTCCCCTTCCAACCCATATTCTTCCAGGTCGAGGCACACAGCGATAATAATCATCTCGACAAAGGATTCCCAGGTCCAGGCCCACTCCTTCCCCTTCCGGCTCCTAGGGCATTCTGTAATTTCTGCCCACACCCCCTCCTCCCATGGCATACTTGACGGGTTCCCCAAAAAATAGTTTGGTCGAACCATAGATTTTTCGTCACGACCTCGACCGACTTGCTGATATTATTTCAATGAGCCCATTCTCGCAAAATTCTGAGTCTATTTGGTACCCCAAACAGACGCCAGAACACCTCGCACGCGGAGGAGTATCCCCCTGGCACGCTCCCACACACGGGCGCAGCCCCAAGCGCACACTAGTGTGCATGGATCTCAATCCCATGCATGCCAGTGCATGGGAAAATCCTCTGCGCGCACTAGCGGGTGGGCGTGGCCCCCCGCGCACACTAGCGCACGGGAACGCCTCCCACGCTCACCAGCGCGCGCGGTAGCGCCTCCCATGCACACTAGTGCATAGGTGCGCCTCCCGCATGAACCAGTGCATGGGGGGCTCCCTCTTGCGCGTACCAGCACGTGGGAGCACCTGGCCTCCGTGTAGCGCACACCAGCATGTGGGGGGATCCCTCCCACGCACACCAGTGCGCGGGTCCTCCCTTCCGCGCGCTCCAATGCATGAGAGCACCTCCCACACGCACCAGTGCATAGACAATCCCCCTCCCACTGCACGCACGCACCATCATGCGAGTGCCTCACTCCCACGCACACTAGCGTGCGGAGCGTCTCCCACGCACACCAACGCTTAGGAGCGCTCTCCCGCGCACTAGCATACAATGTGTGTGTTCCCTTGCGCGCTCCAGGGCGCCTCTCTCATCGCCTCCCGCCGCATTCGCCGCTGCATCTACCACTGTGCTTGCCTCCCACCTCCGTGCTCACGACGCGCTCGCAATGCCTGCCCTCTCACGGCATGCTCACAACGCCTTCACGCTTACGATACACTCGCAATGCCTCTATATTCGCGGCACACTCGCAATGCCTCTACCCTCACGACGTGCGCAAAAGGTGTTGAGAAAAACCCACCTCTTGATTTAATATACAGTTTTAAGAGTGATTAATTAGGACATTACCCATGTTATATAGAAGTATAATTTGTGTCATAAGGACTTAGTATCTAGGATGCAAGAATGAGTCCTAAGAAAGCACCAAAGAACTCAGGTTCAAAGTTATGTTCAAACAAAGAATTCTCAAAGTAGCGTCGAAATTTAGTTGACGCAATGCCAAGGGTAATCGACGCAACATCAGAAAAAGCTCTTAAATATTTTCGAACTCAGAGAGGTGACTACTTCCTCTTAATGTAGTGTCGAAATATTCAAGCATCGATGAATTAGCTAAAGATGCGTTGAAATATCCAAGTAGCATTGAAACCTCTAGACAGTGCTGAATCAGCTAGAGCTGTGTCGAAATCATAAAAGTAAAGCTGACTCCTCAAGCAACTATGATGCATCTTCTCCCCTATGCAGAGTATACGCCGAAAAGTCATTGAAGGACAACTGACATTGACATTATTAAGAAAGCCTCCAATGGTCATATCTCTCTCTAAATATGCCACAGTAGAAAGCATGGGCAGAATACAGTCGTTAAATATCTATTTTAGGTAAAAATATCCATGCAAATGGAAGTAGCATCCAAAGCAATTAACGCTGAAGTTTTGAAATGAATTCAAAATAAAAAAGGACATATATAAAAATAATGATAAGGGCGAAAAAAAAGATGAGAACAACAACAAGATTATCAAGGAAGAAAAGAGCAACCCCTTCTCTATGTGGTGCTTAGCCACTAAAGGAGGGTTCCTCTCCAGAACTCCAATATAAGATTACGAAGAATCTTGTCAGACTTCTGAAGATTCAAACAGAGAACCCCTTGTCTTAAGGGAAAAAAACCCTTGTCTTAAGGGTCATTTCTGAAGATCGAGATTCCTCCTTCTCCCCAAAATCATGGTTAACATGAAGAAGCTTCTACTCACTCTCGTTTGAATCCATACTGCATTGCAAAGAATCAGTTCCTTCAAAGATCTGCTATTGAAGGACACATTGTGGAAAAGTCAACTCAACCTGCTGAAAGAGTTCTTGAATCTCTCTTTAAAAGATTTTAACTGGTTTTGGAGAGACCTTATCAACAACTCCCAGTTGAGCTTCCTTATCAATAACTCACTCGACTTTGGATAGATCTTGTCAACAACTCCTGGTTGAGCTTCCTTATTAACATGTCGCTCGGTTTTGGAGAGACCTTGTAAACAACTCTCGATTGAGTTTTCTTATCAACAACTCACTTGGTTTGGAGAGACCTTATCAACAACTCCACAGTTTTAAGGGATCTTTATCAAAATCCTCACACTGTAACAATGGAATTCTGCTTGGTGGTAGAAGAGTAGACATACCCAGATTTATTGGGGAACTACTATAAGATCTTGTGACGTCTGTGTTGTGTGCCTCTTCTCTGTGCTTTTCTTTTTCCGCTTTACTTTTGTTATCTATTAGTTATTGTGATATAATTGAAACTGTGTAAAATAGTTAAATTAATTTCTCATAAAAAATAAATTACTCTACTCAGCCCCCTCTAGAGTATATCTCAAGTGATTACCGTCCTCTTTCAATTGGTATCACAGGGAGGTTGATCAGAAAAGTTTAACACCTTAATCAACAAGATCCCAAGTGGACTAATCACTTAAAAATTATTATCTCACAAACATGGGCACATCTTTAGCCAGAGATTATGAAATCACAACACCCCCTATGTGCAATCTGAAAATCTTTCTTTATGAAAATCTAGAATTAATATATATATAAATTCTATTGAAGAAAAATTTTTGATGTTGTTTTGACAGGCCTTGAAAATCCTGCAAGGACAAATGACCATGGAGAAAATGTGTTCATTTCCAGAGCTGATTGGTCAGAAAACAACAAGAATGCCAAAGCATATGATACTGAGGCCATTAACATTCATATGGTAATAATGTCTGATGACATTTTTCAGAAAGTAGCTGATTATACATCTGCAAAAGAAATTTTGTGAATCCCAAACCAGATTAGTAGAAGGCTCCCCTGAGTACACTGAAGTCACAAGGGGCAAAACCAAGAAAGACAAAGACTTCATTACTGAAACTTGGAGCTAAAGTGAAGAAAGCCTCTCCAGCTCAGATGATGAAGATGCTAAAGCATTTGAGGTCAACAACATGGCTATCAATGACTCAGATCATGAATAAGATAATCATGTAGAAGAGGTACAATACTCTGACTCTATTACTTAGACTTCACCTGAATCAAGAAGATATTTTGAAGTAGTTTGCCATGATCAACTCAAGGCTATGAAGGAAATCAAATATCTCAAGGAAGTGTTGCATCCCTAAAACTAACAATGATGAGTGATGCCACTAAAATTGAAATTGGGCTCTTAAAATACAGAACTCTAAACTTGATAAGGAAATTATCTCCCTTAAAACTGAAGTTGTTGGATTAAATAAACAACTTGACAAAGTAAAGGAATTTGAAAATTCCTTAAATGGAAGAAACAGCAAACTAAAAGGCATCTCAGAAAACCTTAAAATAAGATTTAAGAATCTAGGGTTAGGAGTTGATCCATCCTTGCCAAAGGGCCCTTCAAACATTCCTATTTGGAAGAGGCCAGTGGCATTTGTCAATAGAAAAGCCTTGATGTCTTCTGAGGATGTTCCTCCAACATCAAAATCTAGCAGTACGATTCATAATAATGAAAACCTTCCCATCTCCTTCTCTCTGGAACAATTCTTGGAAAAGCTCCAAGAAAATTAATTCAAGAAAAGATAAAGATTAATAAAAATCTTAAGTTTCTGAGTAAGCATCGAATACTAATCGACGCAACTCTAAATTTGCACCCAACTATAGTTAGCGCACCTATGTCACGACGAATGATATTCAATACAACTATCTTGCTTCATTGAATGTTACTCGACGCAGTCATTGTGTGTCAAATACCATTCGACCTATTCATAGATTCCCGACTGCTACCTCTCTTTATAGCAGATACGATGAAATTAATTCAAAAACTACTCTTCCTCTTTCTCACAACACTCAGTTGAAAAGAAAAAACAAACTATAATAAGTATGAGTGCCATTTTTGCCATAAGGTAGGGCACTTCATGAAAGATTGCTGGTACAAATTATATGCAAACTCTCTCCCTATAAGTTTTGTGAGAACTCTTTTTCATTATCACATTAACTATTATTCTAAAAATTCAGGACCCAAGATAACACTGGGATCCTTCTATTATTTAGCCTTATTAAAGGTAATGACCCCTCCTCTCCACAAACTAGTTGTAGATAGAGACTTATCGAAAAACACTTAATTGTTGGATAAGTCAGTAGAGAAGATTTTTGGACATAAAATCTCAAAAATTAAATGCATAAATCGACGCACTTTTTAATCAGTGAGAGTCTAGGTCCTAGAGTCTAAAGGCTAATCGCCTGTGTTGGAACTGCATGTGAGAAGAGACAAGAGAACTGTTCATCTCCTCGATACTAAGAGATCACCACGTCTCTTGAAAACTCAAAAGGTTAGCAGTCACGCCTTAATTTCCCCCATTCGTTTCAGTCAAAAGAACTGAATATTCATTCTAAGTTGGACGATTCAAATTCTTGCTTATAAATAGGCTACACCAAGTGAGTGTTTCATTCTCATCTCCGTCTATCTTGTCTCTTCTCTTCCTCTTTATTACCTCCTGTTCATGAAGCACTCTGTCTGTCTTCAAGCAAAATCTTCATCTCCTCTGACCAGTTCTCTCCAAGGATGGTATTGATTTCTATCTACTATATAATCAAGAAGAGGGAGAATGGTGTATCCTAGTGTGAACCATGAAATGTGCAATATCACATATGGTCACTGGACAATCCCCTTGTCCTGTGTGGTTTGTTGAGCTCTTGCCGGGGAGGGGATATCGAGTATTAAGAAGCATTTCCGAAAACCCATTGATTCTTAATCATCGTCTCACATATTCTCCATACTTAGGAGCCTGCTACTCAACAAGTGTTGCCTTGATTTTAAGGAAACATGATAAGGATAGAGCCCAGTTGCCTCATCTTTCAAAATCCCCTTCTCTCTCCTTCCCCTTTTGCCTCTCTTTGTTTGTAAGGCAAGTGGGACTTGTCTAAAGACTATTGGTTTAGGGTTTCTCTGTGTAAAAAAATATTCGATCACAAATATTTCACTAAAAATTAAGAAGGAACCTCATAAATATATACAAGTTCTTTTAAAATGCTCCGAATCTTTATTTTTTTTATTTTTACTAATTGCATTAACCTCAGTTTCTCTTTTGTGCAAATAGTTGATCTGAGAAATGAATCTGTGCAATGTAAAATCTGAGAAATGTAAAACCACAGAAATGTATTACTTTAATTTCTTCTTTCTCTGAAAATCACTCAAATTTTTGTAAAAACTGGTATATCAAATAGAGGGAGATTGTTGGAAAAACCTACCTCTTGATTTGATATACAATTATAAGAGTGATTAATTAGGACATTACCCATATTGCATAGAATGGTAATTTGTGTCATAAGGACAGTATATAGGATGCAAGAATGAGTCCTTAGAAAGCAACAGAAGAACTCGGGTTCAAAGTTAGGTTCATACAAAGAATTCTCAAAGTATCATCAAAATGTAGTCGACACAACATCAAGGGTAATCGACGCAGTGTCAGTCAAAAAACTTTTAAATATTTTCGAACTCAGAGAAACGACTACTTCCTCTCAATGTAGCGTCAAAATATTCAAGCAGCACTGAAACAGCTAAAGAAGCGTCGAAATATCTAAGCAGTGTCGAAACCTCCAGATAGTGCTGAATCAGCCAGATCAGCGTCGCAATCATAAATGTAAAGTTGACTCCTCCAAGAAACTCTGAAGTCTCTTCTCCTCTATTCAGAATATACATCGAAAAGTCATTGAAGGAAAATTGACATCGACATTCTTAAGAAATCCTCTAATGGTCATCTGTCTCTTTAAATATCCCACGACAGAAAGCATGGGCAGAATACAGCCATTAAATCGCAAAATATCCATGCTTATGGAAGCAACATCCAAAGAAATTAATGCCGAAGTTTTGAAATAAATTCAAAATAAAAAGGGATGTATATACAAAGAATGATAAGGTGAAAAACAAAAGATGAGAACAACAACAAGAATATCAAGAAAGAAAAGATCAACCCCATCTCTGTGTGGTGCTTAGACAATGAAGGAGGTTACCTCTCGGAAACTCCAATTGAAGATCAAGAAGAATCTTCTCCTACTTCTAAAGATTCAAATAGAGAACCCTTTGTCTTAAGGGTCATTTTTATCGAACAAGATTGAAAGATATGTGTTGTCTATAATACAACTAGTGGGGGTGATTAGGTATTTCAATGTTAATTGCCACTTTACAAATCTAGTTAGCATAACACAGAAACAATACAGAAAAACACACAGGATTTATAGTATTTCTCTTCAAGACAATGTGTCAAGAGGTACTCCACTGTCCCTCCCACCTATCTAGCAATGTGCTAGACTAGACAACTTCTCCAACTCAGATCTCTTCTCAATAAGTAGATCTTACAACTCAGGTTCACAAAGAACCCTACCAACAACTCAGACTTTTCAATTCTTACAACAACTCAGATCTTCACCAAGATCCTACCAAACTCAGGCTCACAAAGAATCCTACCAAACTCAGACTCACAAAGAACCCTACTAACACTCAGATCTATTACAAGATCTTACAAGCTTAGGCTCACAAAGAACCCTACTAAACAAGAAAGATTGTTTTTCTGTTGTAGAAGAGAAGGCTTTAAGATATAAACTTCTGAATGAATGATCTTATTCTTGCAAATATAAGTCCAGAGATCTTTTGAATCACTGAACTATTCTTGAGAATCTTCTTCAAATAAATATCAGATGAACTTTTCAGCAGGGAAGAAGATTTTTTCTTTCTTTTTCTTTGATCTTCACAGCACAGCAATGAAGTCTTCTTGTTGAGTACTTTTCTCTCTTTTTTGCTTGTATGTATGAGAATAAGAATGAGAAAGAATTATTGTGTTAAGTGTCTTCTAAAATTGACAATTTTTCTCTTTTATACTCTTCTGCAATTTTGCATAAAGGCTCTTACTGAATTCTTCCATAATTAATTTGCCAGATAGGAATATTGAAAGAAACGACAGAATATATTATCATAAATGCTTTGCCATTCTTGGAACTTGCAGAATATGGAAGTGAATAATATTCTTCATTAATATTGTGTAACGGCTATATTCTGTGGAGAATATATTATTTAATATTCCTTGATTAGTGTGCAAGACAGGCGGCATGCACATTCCCTGTATTTCAATTTTCGAGAAAAACGGTGCATTAATAAAAGTTCAACATCTGTCAAGACAATAAATTTCCTTCAAGCCGATATTGTCTTGATCATCTCAATGATATGTAATCTATACAACGATATCGTCGAAATACTTCTTTCTTAAAGACTCTACTTGATATCTCAACGATACTACTACTTCTAGATGATATCGCGAGATGTTTCCTTCTACACGATATGTCTTCAATCTTCAAGATGATATGTCTTCTTCAAGACGATATCGTCTTGAAAGTGCACAGTTTACCTCACTAGAATTCTCTAGAGGGGGTGAATAGAGATTAAAAATTATTTTGTGCAAAGTTAATATATATATGTGTATGATCACAGATTATAGCTTCCCACACACCAACAAGAATTAAACAAATGAAGTAAATGCAAGAAAAGAAATCACAGCACAACACAAGAAAATATAGTGGTTCCCCAAACTTTGGGTAGTCCACTCTTCTACCCCCTTGGTAGGAATTCACTATCTTGCACTGAGTCTTTTGATAAGGAGACTCTTAGAACCACCCTGAGTCTTTTGACAAGGAGACTCTTAGAACCACCTGAGTCTTTTGACAAGGAGACTCTTAGAACCAGTACACTGAATTTTTTGAAGAGAGATTCTAAAAACTCTTTTACAATATTTAAGTAAGAATAAGAAAGAAGAAAGAAATAAGAACAAGATTGAATCTTCTTCCTAGCAAGAAGATTGGAAGCACAAGAAGTGAATTAAATCTTTCTTCTATAGAGAGAAGAAGATTTGTAGCTTTTCTCTCTTTGTGAGAGCTATCAGAACTTGCAGCAGAATGACTTCAGAAGCAGGAGAAGAAGAAGTGCTTGAATATTGCTGCAGAACAATTTCTCAATTTTCTCTCTATACTTGGGAGCTCTTCCTCTTTTTCAAATGTAAAATGGTGAATCACTTGTTCTACTTTTTCTGCCGACCTCCTCTTTATTTATAGCTCTGTTAATTCAAAATAATACTATAGGGGGATAATCAATTAGCAGTCAGAAAAATAGAAAGATGAATAATGTTTCCATAATATTTATTTCTGTAGAAGGAAAGAACTAATTTTGATTTCAAATAATGTCCAAATAAGTTTAATCAAATTAGCCAAGAATCAGATATAAGGAAAGGATGATTCAGAACGGCTATAAAATATTGACATATTCCATACAAATCAGATCTATTGAAAGAAGGAAAGAGATCTGGCGCATATTTAAATATGTCATATAAATCGATGTGCGTCGATTACCACTCGACGTAAACGACGAGTTCTTCATGGCTGGACGTCGAGAGAGGAGAATAAGGAAGGTGCGTCGACAAAGGTGCGTCGACTTCTCCATATGCGTCGACTAGAAATCGGAGTAGTAGCGTCGACAACAATACGTCGAAATCTTCCTAAAGTTGCTTCGACTCAATCTGAAGGAAACGTCGAGTTCATTTCGACGTTGCGTCGAATAGTATTCGACGCATATTTACTTAACCTTATTTTTCTTTCTTAGAATTTATTTCTAGGAGTTAAGAGAAATAATTTCCCCAACACGTCTAA
>JAWHQI010003109.1:0-13783 GCA_033032865.1 Dactylorhiza incarnata | reverse complement strand
ATTTGACCAGAATCTGGTCTATAAAGTACCGTCTTAGTAAAAACAATCCAAAATCAGAATTTTGTCCACCTCTAGAACACCCGCATTTCAGCTGCTGAAGTTGGATGATATGCCGTTCCGTAAGTGTGGGAAGGCGTTTTCCTGGGCCGATTTCGCGGCAGTGTAGGTGGACAAAATCCTGATTTGACCAGAATCTGGTTCATAAAGTACCGTCTTAGTAAAAAACAACCAAAATCAGAATTTTGTCCACCTCAGAACACCCGCATTTCAGCTGCTGAAGTTGGATGATATGCCGTTCCGTAAGTGTGGGAAGGCGTTTTCCTGGGCCGATTTCGCGGCAGTGTAGGTGGACAAAATCCTGATTTGACCAGAATCTGGTCATAAAGTACCGTCTTAGTAAAAAACAACCAAAAACAGAATTTTGTCCACCTCAGAACACCCGCATTTCAGCCGCTGGAGTTGGAAGATATGCTGTTCCGTAAGTGCGGGAAGGCGTTTTCCTGGGCCGATTTCGCGGCAGTGTAGGTGGACAAAATCCTGAATTTGACCAGAATCTGGTCATAAAGTACCGTCTTAGTAAAAAACAACCAAAATACAGAATTTTGTCCACCTCAGAACACCCGCATTTCAGCCTGCTGAAGTTGGAAGATATGCCGTTCCGTAAGTGTGGGAAGGCGTTTTCCTGGGCCGATTTCGCGGCAGTGTAGGTGGACAAAATCCTGATTTGACCAGAATCTGGTCATAAAGTACCGTCTTAGTAAAAAACAACCAAAAACAGAATTTTGTCCACCTCAGAACACCCGCATTTCAGCCGCTGAAGTTGGAAGATATGCCGTTTCAGGAGTACGAAATGACGTTTTCCTGGGCCGATTTCGCGGCAGTGTAGGTGGACAAATTCTATTCTGAGCAGAATCGTTTTGTACGGCACCGGCTTAGTAAAAAACAACGAAAACCGATTTTTGCGTCCACCTCAGATTTCAGCCTTTGAAGTTGGCAGATATGCTGTTCCGTGAAGTGTTTCAAAAGCTTTTTTCGGTGACAAAAAAAAAACACACAAAAAAAAAGCTTTTGTCTGTTCGGTTAGGTAAGGAACGGAATGAAAGGGAGAATTTGAAAAAGTATCAATGATGATTTGGGTGGTTTTAATTTGTTAAGGGGGGGGGGGAGAGTCGGGCAGGGAGAGAAAAGATTCTTAAGGTCTCAAAATTTCATCAGTTTAATTTGAAAACAGAAATGGGAACCACCATGGTTGCCAGAAAGCGCACACTGAGAACGATCAGGTCTAAATGTTGGGCAAAACAGACATTAACTTTATTGCCCCACTTTAAGTGAGGATTATATTGTAGCCCAACTTTGAGCCAAAAGAAGAGTGTATCTGTTACCTGCTGTTAACTTATAAGCATTCGCATAATGACTTACATTTGGTCAAAGAAACTTTTCTGACTTAAAGTTGGGCTATGTAATGATCCTAACCCAAATTCGGGCAATGAATATTCTCTTGCCATAACTACATATAAGTGTACAGGGTATGAAATAGACAAACTCCACATCAGGAAAAATTAACAGTACCTTTCCATCGGGCTGCTAACATAGTACAATCGTTTTAATTTGAAGAAAAGAAAGAAAATCACCAATTGTACCGGTAATACTTAAACAGTAACTCAATAAAATAGGTAGTCACTGTTAGAAAAATCCTTAATAGTTTTAAAAACATGAGTTGTGAAGCACGTACGCGAACATTGCGGTTAAAAGTAATAACTTATTGGATACGAAATTTAACAACATATTTAATATGAGAATTAATAACATATACTTTGACTTTTCACATCCTTGTGTTATGAAATTTCATAACAGGAATATTACTCGTCACAACAATTACAGATTTCTTACCCTTAGCATTAAGGGGGGCGGGAACACCAAAACCAAAATCCGACTTGGAACTATTTTTCTTTTCAAATTTTTCCCTGAATTAGTCATTTGCATTAAATCATACCCAAAACAACAGCCAACAGCCCTTTGTAGTGGATGGGAATTCAAAATATTGAGATATTGCAGACATTTAGAAAATTGAGTCAGTGCGGGGTACCTTTAAAGTTGGAGCGGTGAGACAAAGTTTTTTTTGAACCTTATACTCTAGTCTAAAAAGTGACAGAAGCTTTTGTGTGTACGGTTCCCTAGCTAAGTTTAACAGAGTCTAAATTTTCAAGTTTCAAAAAACATTGAAATTTTGGGGTAATTTTTCTTATAATATCCAAAGCAGTTTTTAAAATTAAATAAGATATTCAAAAAAGCTTCTGTCACTTTTTTCAGTAATGTTTTCTGATAGTTTTAAGCTCTTGGCCCATTGCTGTACCTCTAAAGATACCCCGCACTGACTTCCAAACCAGTTACGTTACATGTGAAAATTCTGTTAAGCGAAAAGTGTGCGTTGAAGTATTCTTGCTAACAAATTGGGATGTATTGAGTTATATTACTTATCAAATTTCATCTGTATTGACAAATGTATTCAAACCTATTGCAACAACTTGATAGGTTAAGGTTTGAAGATCAAAACTTACTAAAATACATAAATTCCAATTTTGGCCTTAAATTAGCATTTTTGGTAATCCCGCCCCCCTTAAAATTGTTGCTCAGGGGCGCGCCTTCAGCAAGAGCCTTTTAAAAATATAGGAGCGAAGATTGACTTGGTCCTTCGCATGGATGCAGACATTGAACTGCATGCTCAGAAGGGGAATCGTGAGTTGACCCAACCTAATAGGAAACCGTAGACGTCACCGAGCAGCAACAAGAAATCTCATTTTCTCTGGTTCCAACTTAATGAAATTGTCTCAAACGTTTGCGAATTGTTCAAACATATAGAAATAAGGCTTAAAAGTTATGCAATATCCAATTATCAGTCCCTCACTAAAAATACTGGGTACAGTGCGACCACGGTGCTCTGCGCGCCACCCAGCTGCCGGTCTCCTAAATTACACTTATCCGAAGACCCATGGCAGGGCAGGGACACAGCCGTTAGACTTCGAGTATGAGAACCCTGAATATTGACATTCAACCCGCTCAAATTTCTAGGCTTATGCTCGATACGTAATACTCGCCAAATTTTGCAAGGGTCAACAGAAATTTTAAACTAATAACACGTTCTTACTATACGTTGTTAAAATCAAGGTCCAGTTATAAAATTTTAAAACTAATGTTACTTTTAATTGCAGTTGTAACATTTTACAACGAAGGTATTTCAATTTGTTGTTAAATTTCTGTTATGAAAGGACGCAAGTTATTAAAAATAACAACATTTTGGTTATAAAAATTAACAACTTTTTTTAACAGTGCTGCCTCGACTAAAAAAATTGACAAGTAACGTGCATGTTTTCTGTACAGTGTATGAAAACAAAGCAGCGTGACTGTATAACTTCTTTATGGTCCACACATCGCCTAGAAGACGGAAAGCAGCTATCCACGGCGCCGTCTGGATAACCGGCTATCTGCTTGGGCGTTCCCGAAAGCTACTACAAGCTATTACAGTATACATGATTCAGAGGATATCTGAAAATAGCTCAGAGACTTAAATGCATGGGAAAGTACAGTTCCAGGTGGAACCAGTGACAGGATCCCACCTGGAATGTAGACCTAGGTGGAAATTCCTTCTTTCAACGAGGAAAATTGGGTCCACGTGGAAATATTTTTTTCCACCTAGAAAAACCGGGATGGAAATTCGCAAACTTCACATGTAAATAGTGTCCAGGCGGAAAAAATCATACATATTCCACTTGGAAAAGTCGGGGTGGAGACTCTCAAACCCCAGGTGGAAAGACAAAGTCCTAGTGGAAAAGCCTCCTTTCGTGGTTGAGTCGAGTTTCAAGTTGGTATGAGCCTTTTTCCACCCTGAAACAGGTGTGCTTTTTTTAGCTGGGCGTGCAGAGCTCGTCATCGGGAGACCACGTACAGATAGCCGGTTATCCATGCAGTGCGCTTAGATAGCTGCTTGTTGCAGGTGGATATCGACACACACACACACACATTTACCGTTAAACGGTTACATAAGACAACCCGGCAAGCGCAAGTTCGGACCTTACAGACGCGGGTTCGAATTGGTTTACATCGTGGCGGAATTTTCTTTATGAATCACAACACAGAAGCACAACGCTGAGTCTGCGGCACCAACGGGAATGTTGTCGGTGATGAATCCATAGATCCTTGGTGAAGAGAACCAGCAGCAGAACACTGTAAAAAACAGTAAATTCACGAAATAGTGTGACACGAAATGTATCTTAAAACTAACAGGTTTCCCCGTTATTTTACGAAATAGTTCGTTAAGTTTTGGAACATTCCGTAAAACATTGATAATATCGTGATTTTACGAGAAGAAACATCACGAAATGTGTCGTAAGATAGTACGTTACGAAGCATTTACGTAAAAATGTGAGACTTTTGAAAATTGCCCAGAAAAGTTTGAGTGATTTTCTTTTGCAAAACTCTAAATTTTTTGAAAATATCTCCCAAATTTAAAGCTACGACATAATTTGAATGAAAGCTTCGGAAATTTACAGCATGTTAACGTCATTTTACGATATGTATCGTAAAAAATGTATGTTCGACAAATGACTTTTTGCCCAAAGAATACCAACAAACACATTGTTTACACTCCAAAACTAATAAAAAATTTGAGGTCATTTTACGACAAGTTTGCAAAAGAAAATTACCCATTCTTTTCTCGTTAATTTACGACAGGTTTTTTTTTACGGTGAACGGTGATCAGACACACGTTTCGACGGAACGTCAAGTATGCCCTGTCAAAAATAGTTCTTAATGTGAGACATTTTGGAAAACAAGAATGGCGTTTTGCAATGACACTTTCTAGTTACATCTTCAGTCGTAAATACACGACGATTTTATCGCTAATTTTCAAAGCAATATTGTTCGTTCTGAAACAAATACAGTCGTTAATTTACAACTTCAATTGAAACTTTACGACCGATCGTTAACTGTAGGTGGAGTGTTGCGTAAATTTACGACTTCCGTCGAAAATTTACGACTGCGGTCGTAGATGTACGACCGTAATTGTCATGATTCACCAACTTATTTGGACCTTTATCGTCGAACAAAATTATTACAATGTCGTAGATAAATGATTTTAAAGTCGTTCATTTCTGACAAAATCGTTCGTAGAGAGACTTCGGCCGCTATCAAAATTAGTGATTCATTCGGCGTTAACTTACGGCAAAATTTCTTACAGTGCATGGAAAGGCCAGCGACGCGACGACGGCAGCTAACTGATGCTCCAGCGGGCGGGGCGGTGGCTGGAGAAGTGGTGGGCAGGAAGTGCTAACTTGAACCTGGCCTAACATAAATCAGAACGTTAGTTGCATGAACAAAAATTTAAGAACCACATTTTGAGCGTTATTGATGAGTCGTTGGTTGTCTTCGTGACAGTAGTGATAACCGTCAAAACATTAGTTTAAGTAGGGCGGGAACGCCAAATACAAGACCCTAAATATCTGACGTTGATTAAAATGAGTCCGTGCGTGGTACAAATAATAAGACTGTGTTCATGTTCATTTATCTTACAACTTCATCTGCATCAACAAATTTATTTACTTACGGGCGTTAGGGTGGCAAAAAAAAAAAAACCTTTTGGCATTTGATAGTGTTTGGCGTGTTCTCTAATCTTGCTGAGCGGTTTTTCTCTGCGACGCATAGTTTAGGCGTCACGACGCCGACAAGTTCAAAAATTGGGCGCTTTTCGGCATTTTCGGACCACTAGAAGAACACTAAGAACCGATAGAAGAAGCGCAATGAAATTGTGCATGCTTGTTAATGGCAACCATAGTTACTTAGTTAAGACTTTTCATGGCGATCGGGTTCAAGGGAAAGCTCCTGGAACGCCTTGAAAATAGACAGTTTTCTGCATTTTTTCAAAGTGCGCAGCAATAAAAGTACATAAGTGACGAGGTTGAATAACCTTTACACATTAGCCAGGCCCTTACTCTATTGGTTGCAAAAACTTCCACGTCGTTAGAACAAACGGTTCATCCAGGAGCTGGGTCCCAACATGCCAAAAAAACGCCCAATTTTCGAACTTGTCGGCGTCGTGACGCCTAAACTATGCGTCACAGAGAAAAACCGCTCGGCACGAGTAGAGAACACGCCCAACACTATCAAATGCCAAAAGTGTTTTTTTTTTGCAAAAACTTGCAAGTTTTGAAAGTTTTTTTTGCCACCCTAACGACCTTAAGTGACACGCGTTTGCTACATACGGATGAAAAAACAAACAAACAAATTAATGATATCTATATCTATCCTTGCCCTAATCCTGCGTCTTTAGTGTTCCCGTCCTCCTTAGGGACTTGGTCCATGAGCAGAATTCTGCTGATCTAATACACTAAATTACTATGTAGTTTTTTTTGTGCATAGCTTCCGCACGAAATTAAACACACGCGCGAAAACGAACGAATTTGTGCGTAACTACGCACGAAAATGTGCATTGTTACGCACGAATTCGTACGTTTTCGCGCGTATGTTTAATTTTATACGGAAGCTATGCACTAAAAACTACATAGTAATTTAGTGTGTATTTAGAACTCCCAGTCGGCCAGCTCCTGGGACATGCCGTTAACCCTGCCCAAAGGTTACGGTTTAGTGCCGCAGGTCAACCTTTATTTTTATTTTATTTTTTTGGTTGCCGCGATTATTTTTGGTGCCATTTTATGCTTTTACATTTGCCGCAGGCCAACTTCTGTTGCCGCAATTTAATTTTGATACTTTCCGCAGGTCACCGTTTGTTGGTGCGTTTGTTGGTGGCCGCGAGTTGGTGAAGTAAATTTCCGCAGGTCACCGTTTGTTGGTGGCCGCGAGTTGGTTAAGTAAATTACCGCAGGTCACCGTTTGTTGGTGGCCGCGAGTTGGTGAAGTAAATTTCCGCAGGTCACCGTTTGTTGGTGGCCGCGAGTTGGTTAAGTAAATTACCGCAGGTCACCGTTTGTTGGTGGCCGCGAGTTGGTTAAGTAAATTTCCGCAGGCCAACTTTTTTCAGTAGCCGCGATTTGGTAAGTTTTATTTCCGCTAAACAACTAAAAAAAAATAATCCGCCGCAGACACTTTGTACACACAAAACAAGATTTTAAATTAGATACGGGACCGGTCAGATTTTCGGAACATCAACTTTTTGTACTTTGTCGCGCGGAAAATGGCACATATCATTCTCTTATTGTACCAAAATCACGTACAAAATCGTTCAAAAAGTTTTTATTTCCAGTAACCTTTCCCGTCTCGTACGAAATTTTCAAAATTTTGATTGTGTGTACCTGACGAAAGGCAAATTCGATGAAAGTGAATAATTTCTCGTCCGTCATTTGGTACGTGCTGCGTCTTAAATTCTTAGCGTAACCTTCTTCTCTTGTGTAGGTTTGGCACGGCCAGTTTGCAAAGCGCGCACCGATATTCAAAGTCGTCATTTTGAATATCTTGCATCTGAAGGGGATTTAAAACCGGATCGCACCGTTTGTGCAGCCACCGATGACACGTACTGCATTGCACCATTACTCCAATTAGTTGATCCCGAGTCGAGTATTCACTTTTTCCACACTTAAGACACAGATGCCGCATTGTCGGGCTCATTTCCAATAATTTTTTGGCCATTTCTTGTCGAAATTTTTCAGGTTTAAATTTTGCGTTAAGTTTTTGTGCCTTAAGAGCAGAAAGGCCGTAGTACAAAACATAAACACCACAGTTAGTTCCGTCGTTTTGGGAAGGATATTTTTTACTCGATCCCACTTTCCAACCGTTGCAATCAACTTTGTCATTTGATACCATATTTCTTCTCTTCATAAAGAGAAGGAATTTTTCCTTATTTTTAGAAGTGTTTTCAAGATTTAGTGGATCTAAATACAAATATGATTTTTTTTTTTAAATTTGCAATGATTAAGCACCAGTGATTTTCACTTACATGCAGAGGCATCAGTAAAATTTTTCCTGAGATGCTTATATGACATAGTAGATTGTTTGCATCGAATGGATTTTGCATGATATTGGCGGACTCGACACAACGCACGTTAAGATATGTAGCTCTATCTTCGTCTTTCATATGGATATGGAATAATGCGTCAATTGTATAATTGTGAATCCATCTATTACACACTAGACTTGAAAATGCTGTAGTGTTGATGTCTTTGATTCCTGCTCCTAAGCAGCAAACTGTGAACTCTTCTTCTTCCGACAAATCTTCTTTCTCATTTGTGTAGTAATGTATGCTCTTAAAAAGACCATTTTCATAACGGCTGTGAAGAAGGTTTCTGGAATCCAATGCCATTTGCTGTGACTCTTCCCAAATCTCCTTACCCCTGCTTATTACAAGTCGAGCTAAGGAGACTCTGTACGAATCGACAGCAAATTCACTAATTGGTTCAGATTTTAATAAACACTCCATGTAGTACAGAACAAACACGCCGCAGTTAAAATCATTACCTTGTTTCGGGTAGTCTGTTTCGTCGGTTGCGTTTAATACCATTTCAGTATTGTAGCGGCAAGTGAAATATAATTCGAACAAACTCTGTAATGTTTTTTCGTCGTTAGGGTTTTTTTCCCGAAGGGTCAAGAAGTTGAAAAGATTTTTGCTTGAGATTTATGACACAAAGAACCCAGTGGCCAGGTAGGAGGTATGGGACTAAAACCACTCGAAACAATCTTAAATTAACTTCATTAATGGACAAGCTGTTGGAAAATTCGCATTGAAATACTTCGTTCCCTTCAGTACTGGATAAAATGCAAACAGCTTCATTGCAGTATGTGTTTTGAAGACAATTTATACATGCATCGACTGTTGCAGTCGAAATCTGTTTTTCGTCCAGAAGCTGGCCCAAATCGTCCAAGGATATGAATCGGTCACGATCCCCATATATAAGAATGGGACGTGTAACATCACCTCTGCATGTATTCCAGACATATTTTGTTTCAGCGGGTGACAAATTATTTACAAGACGCAACTTCCTGAAGGAACAAATGGGTGGCACTGCATACTGTCCGTAATATGTTACTCCCAACGTTTCAACAGGTTGCTGTACATTTTGAAATATTACGTCTGGTTCTCCCAGGCTCTCTTGATTACTTTCCCGACTTTCAAAAAGTTCCGTCAGTATTTTTTTGGCGGTTTTTCTTTGCGACCAGATGTTTCTTTGGCCAACGCTGGTCTCTGCACAGATTTAATCTCAGAAGCTGGAGGACTGTTCCAACCTTCTTTCTCTCCTTCGTCGTCCATTATTAGCTTTGGCTGAGGGTCATCAATACTGCTGTCAGATTGTTCGCCTGTGGCAAGGAATTTTCTTTTCAAAGTTTTAGCATCAAAATAAGTTGTCTTCTCTTTTTTCTCTGACAGGTGTATTTTCCACCATTCTTGCTGACGTTCACCCTGCATGCCTTGACTAAATCTTTTTTCAATGCTCTGTTCACTTATCCTGCTTGTGTTGCCATGATACACTTTTGATACATCTGCGTTTAACGGAACTGTGTTGATTTCAGGCTTCACAGGACCCTTATCAACTTTACCAGCAGCGTATTTTTTGAAGGATTTGCTATTGGTTATTAGTTTTTTGTCGACTTTTTTCAATTTTGTGTGAATGTACTCTTTTTCAATGTCAACATAACGACCAACTTATTATGCATACGATCTTTGTGAACTGTTCCTTTCTCTATTTCGAAGTAATCTTCTGCCGTTGCGTTCGAAGGTGCATCATAAAAATTGTCTCCTCTGGCATTGGTCATGAGCTGAGTCCAAAGAGGGATCAAAGGTGCGCACTTTGGCATAAATACATCTTTCAGAAATCGTGGACAATGTGCAGGGTTATCTTTCAATGCAACTTTATCAGTTTCTGTAAGTCTCTCATGTTCCTGTTTAATTTCTTTTTTACAGAAACAAGAATATCATAACAAAGTGAAAAGAAAGGCGATGATGTTAAGTTTGATCAGAATTAATAAGAAGCTCTTCAATGTTCTCAGGATCCGGCCCGGAACCAAGTACCTCCTCTTGGGTTCTTTCACCGATGACAAGAATACGCGCAGCTTCAGAGGTAGAATTGTACACCTTCTTACTCATAAGAAGGCAAGCAAATGCGCGAAATTTTGACAGGAAGTCATCCATGAGCTTTGACTCCAAAAGAGCTGCAGAGCACTCAAGGATAATGTGTCTTTTTTCTTTTTTAACGGAGTGACTCTTTAAATTCATAGAGGTCATTTTTTGATAATGATTCCGACATAATTGCATGATGATCAACTTCCCAAGGTCATTATCAGTGTAGGCTCCACAGAGGAATTTGTAGCAAACCCGCAGATATGCATTTAAATCCATCTGATTGAATTGGACTGTTATTGCATGTATAGTAGCGTAAGAACAGTCGGTGATCACCCGGCCGACACATGGCCACTTTTTTCGTAACCGCGTAACGCAGACCGATCTAAATTTACGTAACATGTCACCGATGGCTCCTTGATCATGATGTATAGATATCATTTCAAACAGTGGCAAAATAGTTCCTAGGATGTTCACTACACCTGCGTACAAATAAATGCGCCCTTTGACCTTCGGTGGGTTTCGCACAAGTGACCCCGTTGCGTCGACGTGAACAGTAATCAACTTCCATGACTTAAATTGAGAAAGTATTGATTTAACTTGCTCTTTGCTAAAAAGAATGACCTGCATTGGGTTGGCTGCCCTTTGGATGAACCGATCGTCTGAAGATTCAGCCATGCTTTTCATTAAAATGTCAATCATGTCATTAGGGTGCAGATCACCTTCAGCAAGAGCTGCTGAACGGATATTATGCAGAACAGCATCCGCCTTTACTCCTTGCAGGTTTCCCTCAGCGAAGGCATCATCCTTAAGCTTCTTGATTTGTTCATCCTGATAAACTGAAGGTTTCTTAATCTTTAGTTCCGTTTGCGTCCGCTTTCTGCGGTTTCCGTTCGTTTGTCTAGTATAAAGCTCATTTGCCGGGTGATTTGTCTTCCCGCGTGAGTACACTTCAATTAGTGGAGGACACTTCAAGTCTGATATTTCCACCACCACAATGAAATGTTTGCAGGATCCGTCTCTACAGTAAGCGTATGCATCATATGTAGCTCCTCTCTTTTTGTAGTGTACCATCTTTCCAAAGCTTTTAAAATTTACTGTATGATAATGTTTATCGTTTTCCTCAAAGTATGTCAGAATTGTGTCGCGCCAAACTTCATGATTTACTTGCTTCGACCCATCTTTAGATTTTGTAACACACTTCTTCCAGTCCTCTTTAGAAATTTTGATAGAGAACTCATAGTTGGTATAACTTTTTGCACAATATCGCATTGTTTCTCCCCTCTTTTTAATATTGTATTCCGTACCTTGAGCAAAAGCCTTGAATCTCGACTTTTTCAGATGAGATGGGAGCGTCTGGTCCACGATGGACCTTTACTTTGACATTATTAGCATTATCCTCCAACTCTGAGACCGAATCGAACTCTCCGATGTATGGCCGAAGTCTGAATCCAAGCTTCGCGACATATGTAAAGATTTTGACAATGAATTAACATTCTTTCTCACATGAACAGATGCACTCTTCGACCTGTTGGACCCTAAACGCATGTCTACCTCGCAGTGTTTCTCAGTCAATTCAGATTGTTCTGACCCAGAAGTGCTACTTTTATGGGAATGAGAAACTTTATGGTTGTGCTTATTATCACTTTCACTTTCAGAACTAGTGCCAATTGAAGAATTCGCTACAGCGCTCGTCTTTCTTTTACCTGTGTGTTGTCTCGTTCCCTGCTGAAACTTGCGTGGACGGATATGATCCGTATCTTCATCTGAGTCAGAGGAATTGATGAATAGCCTACCTCGGTCCCATGAACCACCCTCAAGTTGAACCGTACTGAAAAATGAAGAGGAAAAGTTGCGATACCAATAGGCAATTTTGTCAAGGTTTGAAAATTTGTAGCGAATCAATGAGTTGAAAGGATTTATTGAAGAAAGGGTTCGGTACTTACATAGGTTCGTACAGCAATAGGACACTGTTGGTTGACGTCATAGCTGCTTCTTCAGTTACAGGTCCCACCTTGACAGCACAAATAAAAAGCAAATTAAATTTGTGTCAATCAAGTAAAATAATGCATGCAAAGACCTTTACATTGCCCTTGGAAATTGTTTTGGGAACTATAGAAAGTATGCGCTTGCATAATGGCCATCACTATTCTTCATATTACAGCCGAGTCAAATCGTTTGATACGATAAAATTGAGTTCTCTGAGGTAAGGTTTGGCGATAAAATTGCTGGCATGTTATTATTTCATTCTTCAAGAATAAACTTCTTGATGAAACAAATATGGTGGAGAACTCATGGTGGAATATTTACCGTTCTTAAGGCTTATTGCTAAGTTAAACTAACTTAAGAAATGAATGAGACTAACCTGTGAGTCATTGAAGGTGCGAAAGGTACGACTTCCCGTTTTCACTTTGGCTATGTAATGTCCTTGTTGTACATTGGGTCCAAGGTGTTCTACCATTCCCAAAAATTTAAATGTCGTACTGTGTGTATCACTTATTTTCTTCAAGTACATATCAAGATACAGTGAGGCGGCGTTCTTAACATTTACATTGTTGCACTTTGTGCCATGGTCGTCGAATCTCTTCAAGGTTATAGCCAAAATGTTTGGGAGCCGAGTGATTCTAACCCTCTTCTTTGCAGTTGTTTTTGTTTTGCAGTTATCACAATTATAGGCGTTGTCCCCAGTCAGTAGAGTTTCCTCCATAAAAAAATTCATGAGGTTTGTTGATAGTGATGAAGACACTGCGGGTATTGGTATTTCACTGAAAGCTTCTTCTTTGCTCGAAATGTTTTTGCAGACGCAGCATGTCACTGAAATTACAAAAGAAAATTATTTTCACGTCCCCTGCTGTTTTTTTTATTCAAAAGAATAAATGGTACTTACCTTCTTCCTCCCAGGTACCACCAAAAAGTGACAGCCGTGTTGAATTCCCGTACTTTTTAATCGCAGACTCTTCACTAAGATCCTTTTTCAACCTGTGAAGGAACGCCGAAAAGTAAGTAAGAGTTCCGGAGAGGAGTGTGGAATGTTGTCGTTGAATGCGTGTCACTAAAGAAAGATAGTCCTCACCTTACGTATTCTTCCTCTCCCAGCTTGTCCATTAGGGCGCCATAAAATTGACCTGCGTCTTGTTGAGTACCCGGTTCAAGTAAAGAAGATATTGCTGTAACAAAATAATCATATTACTCCTCTGAAAACTTCAGTGCCTCCTTAAGGGGGTTAACGCGTGTCGAAAACGTGCGCTGAAAAAGACGTTTGCGCCATTGTTCGTGTATACAAAGCTATGCATTTTATTGAATCAAATATTTTCCCCCTTTACCCTTTAAGTCACAGACTCCGAATTTGGTGTTAAAATCGATTTGTTTGGTCTTTATTGACTATTTGGCACCTACTGAGTGCATTTGGTCATATCAAAGTTGGGGGTGCCTGGTTTGGGCGGTACGATACGTTGTACGGTACAACATTGTGACTTTAGGGTGATGCGGCACATTTTTTATAAATCTCCCGGTGAACCTGCACGACTGTGGATTTAACGGTGACTTGGTGTACAAGAAACGTGGACATCGAACATGCTAATATATTTTGTCAACTTATACGATTTTGCCCTTTAAAACACTTAAAAAGTGTCCAAAATACAGACTTCTTTTCCCAAAGGCTTTTAATACTCCAAATGGGTCAGAAATGTTACAAATTTAGGTATGTTATGTCGTGACTATAGTATA
>JAWHQI010003108.1:0-13865 GCA_033032865.1 Dactylorhiza incarnata | reverse complement strand
CACCATTTGACAGATTTATAGCACATCTATCTCTGTTGTAGTATGGCAATTTCTCATACTTTGCTGAATGTATTCTCATACCACTTGCTAAACCCCACTACTAGTATGTGAATCTGAACGTGAATCTGTATACTCCCTATCTGTGTGCTGGAGAACTATCCCTCCATCACTTCGTTCTGAGCCTTGCTGGAGTACGGTTGTGTTGCACTATACTGGACAATATATCTGGACTTTATCAACTTGAACTGAGTATCCTTCTAATTTCCTGAACCTCCATACACCTGAGTCAAAATCTCAACAGGTTATGGGCCCAGGATACTTTGCGATTTAATTTCTAACTAAATCTGCTGGGTGCAGGTCCTTTGTTTTTGTTTTAGCTGCAGCAGAAGCCGGCCGGCACCACGTGGAGCGTGGTTGTTTGTGTGCACTAGTCTTTGTGTTTGTTTTTGTATTTGTGAGCACGGACTGATCACCCGGTGTCTCAAAATAAGTGAAACGTGAGAGCAGCCCTTGTGGAAATTAAAGTAGCTCTATGTGTAGTGAGCAGCCCTTGTGGAAATTAAGTAGCTCTTTGTGTTGTGAGCAGCCCTTGTGGAAATTAAAGTAGCTCAGCCCGGCCGTGGTAAAATCTGTTGAAGTTAATACGCAGGCCCTTGGGGAATTAAAGTAGCGTAGCGTAGGCGGACGTGATAACCGACCAAAAAAAAAAAAAAAATTTATGTGCAGCCCACTGGCCTGAACCTTTGGGAACTAAAGTAGCACAGCCTTGGCGGAGGTGATAGCCGGCCAAAGAAAGAAAGGTTAAGTGGGACCTCACGTGTGGAGAGAGGTTAAGCTGACCTATTGTTTTTGTGTGTGTTGTTCTAGTTTGACTAGTGAGAACGATGGAGCGTGGTAGCTCTGTTCCGAAGTTTGATGGCACGAATTTTGATGACTGGAAATTCTTGATGCAAAATGTTTTCCGGGATGAAGGTTGTCTCGAGGTGGCAACGACGGCAGTCGGGGATTTAATCCTTGATGTGGGGCTGGACGCTCCTGGTGACAATGCAGCCACTAGGAAGCGAAAAGAGGAAAGGATTGCAAGTCTGGAATCCAAAGAGAATCGTTGTCGTCGGTCTACTTGGAGTGGGCCTTATCGACCATCTTGAGTTATTGAAGGATAAGGCGAACGCCGCTGAGATGTGGAAGGGCGTGTGCGACAGGTTTAGAAGAGCCTCTCTGGCTAGCAGGGCGGTGTTCTCTAAGGAGTACACCACGCTCAAGTAACAAGCCTGCTGAGGAGGAGTTTTAGCGCATATTGCATGCGTTTCGATAAGGTAGTGAGGGGCCTACGGAATGCTGGAGGTTCCCAGTCAGATGACGACATTGCATTCCATTTTCTGTGGAGTCTTCCCAGGGAGTATGAGGCACAAACCTCGGCTATTGAAGCTAACCCTTCTAACATTACCTTAACTTTTATTAGAAATAAGATTGAAGAGTACGAACTCGTACTGGTGTCAACCGTAGAGAAAGGGTGGCACTGGACCATCTTCTACCAGCTTTAGTGCTCTCAATGTTACAGGTCGAGGCCGGGGCAGCAATCGCTATTTCCCCTACAGCTGCAACAATTGTGGATTCAAGGGACACAAATTTGGTGAATGCACCAAGCCAGGAGGGGGCGCCTATCGAGGAGGCCACCATCAAATTCTGCCAGAGGCGGACAGCCTTCTCGAGGAAACCATCAGAGTGGCAACAACAACAGCAGTAACGACAGCAACCGTGGTGGAAACTCTGGTGGAAATCAGGGAGGCCGTGGCCAATTCTCATCAGGGCTACAGAGTGTGTCGCAGTTTCTCATCCCGAGGGAACTATGGAGGCCGTGGTGGTTTTCGAGGCGGCCGTGCCCGTGGAGGATCGTCTGCTAGCGATTCTGCTATGGTAACAGAGAGCCTATCAGGCTACTCCTTCTGGTGTCAACCGTAAGAGAAAGGGTGGCACTGGACCATCTTCTACCAGCTTTAGTGCTCTCAATGTTACAGGTCGAGGCCGGGGCAGCAATCGCTATTTCCCCTACAGCTGCAACAATTGTGGATTCAAGGGACACAAATTTGGGTGAATGCACCAGCAGGAGGGGGCGCCTATCGAGGAGGCCACCATCAAAATTCTGCCAGAGGCGGACAGCCTTCTCGAGGAAACCATCAGAGTGGCAACAACAACAGCAGTAACGACAGCAAACCGTGGTGGAAACTCTGGTGGAAATCAGGGAGGCCGTGGCCAATTCTCATCAGGCTACAGAGGTGGTCGCAGTTTCTCATCCCGAGGGGAACTATGGAGGCCGTGGTGGTTTTCGAGGCGGCCGTGCCCATGGAGGATCGTCTGCTAGCGATTCTGCTATGGTAACAGAGAGCCTATCAGGCTACTCCTTCTGCAATTCAGAAGATAATGAGGTAATAATACTATTACAATTAGTGCTTTATTAGCCGGTGAAGTACAAGCTAGTACTGAGGCGTTGTCTGTGTATGGTGAGTCAACTGTCCTGTTTACGTTAGACTCTGGTGCCACTAGACATCTTGTTAAAGCCGACGAGCCTGTTTCCTTCAAAACAGCTCTACGCCAGCCTATTAAATTCTAGTAGCTAAAAGTAATGTGTGTCTGATGGCCCGGTTCAAGGGACTAGTGTGTGGGTATACTGTAGTTGATGGCGTCACTCGAAACTTCGAGTTTGACGTATTGGTTGTTGACGATCTGTCACATAACCTTTTGTCAATACCCTGCCTAGACCAAGAGGGCTACTGGACTAGTTTTGGTGACAACCATTGCTATGTAGAGTATGAAGGTGAAGTTCTCGCAGTGGGAACGTTACACCAAAATCTGTTTGTGCTGGAAGTCGGTTTAATAATCCGCCAGAGACTGTCATGATGACAGAGGTAGAAAATTTGTGGCATAAAAGGCTCGGTCATCTAGGCTTTGATAACATGAAGCGCTTGAGCAACATGGTTAATGGCGTTGAAAGGTTAATTTGTGATGGTGACAAGTTCTGTGAAGTTTGCATTGAAGGCAAACAGGCCAGGCTACCATTTAACGGTACAAGGCCAAAGACAACAAGGGCACTGGAAAGAGTGCACAGTGACTTGTGTGGTCCAATCTCGCCTGTTGCGTACAATGGGGTTAAATATATTTTAACCATTATAGATGATTTTTACTCACTACACAGTGGTGTATGGTTTAAAGAGTAAAGAAGGCGAAGAAGTGGCTGAGTGTATCAAGGCTTATGTGGCTCGAGTGTCTGTTCTTTTCCTGTGGGAATTAGTCAATTCAGGTGCGATAATGGCACAGAATACATAAATCAAAACCTGGAAGGTTTTCTTTCGGGAAAAGGGTATTGCCTATGAGTTAACTATTCCAGGTACACCCCAGCTCAACGGTGTCGCTGAAAGACTGAACAGAACACTGCTGGAGAAGGCCAGATGTCTGCTGTTTGGGAGCTGCCTGAGTAAGAGATTCTGGATCGATGCCATTCTAACAGCAGCTTATTTACTAAACAGATCTCCCACCAGAACAGTAGCTGAAGCAGTGGTCCCATATGAGCTATGGAAAAGAACAAAACCAAATTTGAGCAACCTCAAGGTATTTGGCTGTGTAGCATATGTAAGTAAAAACAAGCAGCAAATTGCTGGTAAGTTAGACAGTAGAGTTAAGAAATGCATTTTATTGGGTTACTGTGATAATGGTTATAAGTTCTGGTCTGTGACAGACAGTAAAATTATTGTTGGTAAAATGTTGTATTTGATGAGTCCAGAAACAGGTTTGACAATTTTACCACTGTGTATGGTGGAAATCACCATGGAGGTGTAGTGGTCGACATGGATGATGTTGTAGAGGATGAAGTGGTCGAGGAAGAAGAAAATGAGGAAGGACCCAATGCCAGTGGAGGAAAAACCCTGCAGGACAAAACCACCCAGAGCTGGAAGAGTTTGACGAACCTCTTGGAGTGGGTCAAGGTGCCAGGAGGGGCACTCGTGTCAGGATGAGACCCACATACTTTGATGATTATGTCATGCTGGCCACAGTTGGAAATTTTGTTGATGAAATTAATGATGAAAGTGTAACTAATGATGTACTTGAGTTTGCAGGAGTGACTGATGTACATACAACTGAAATCGATAATGTACCACAGGACTTTGAGAGTATTCAGTTTAGGAGTGATAAATCCTTCTGGTTGGCCGCAGTAGAGGAAGAATTAAATTCTCTCTCTGAAAATTGCACATGGGATGTTACCTCGCCCCCAAAAGGCAAAAAGCCTATTAATAGTAAATGGGTTTTCACTGTCAAATTAGATGGGGATGGTAATGTTGACAGATATAAAGCTAGATTGGTAATTAAAGGGGTGCTCTCAAAAGTATGGAGAGGACTATATTGAGACTTACGCACCAGTTGCAAAACTTGCGACAGTCAGAATATTTTTGTGTCTGGCAAATAAATTTAACTTCCTCATCCAACAGCTGGATGTAAAGTGTGCCTTTTTAAATGGGGATATTAAAGAGGAAATATATATGTGGCCACCAGCTGGACTGTCAATCGAGTCAGGTAAAGTGTGTAAATTAAACAAAGCTCTCTATGGCCTGAAGCAGGCGGCCCTGGAATGGAATAAGAAATTCGATGATGTTGTAAAGTCACTGAATTTCAGACAGAGCCAGGCTGACAGGTGCCTGTATATTAGAGATGGTGTAAATCTGGTGTTGTTTATTTATTGTTATATGTTGATGATTTTCTAATTTCCAGTGATAAGTTGGAATTACTGACTGATGTCAAAGTAAAATTAATGTCTGCATTCCGATGAGAGATCTGGGGAAGTTTCTTATTTTCTAGGTATTTCTGTAAAGAAGGTGGGAAATGATGGCATGTTCCTGGGTCAGGAAAATTATCTCAACAAAGTGTTGGTGAAACTCAAGAAGGACACAGCTCGCCCTGTGAACACACCAATGGAGACCAAACCTGACCTAGAAATTGGTGGACCAGCCATCAATTCTGAGTGTTCATCCTACAGGAGTGCCATTGGGAGTCTCATGTACTCATGCATGGCAACGAGGCCAGACTTCTGTACAGCAGTCAACGTCTACAGCCAGTTTCAGTCCTATGCTACAGAGAAGCATTGGAAGGAATTAAAAGGATCCTGAGATATATTCAGGGGACTGTGCACTGGGGCCTGTGGTTTAAGGGGAATTCTGAAATTCCTCTTGTTTTATATGCAGATGCTGACTTTGCTAATGAGCCTGATAGAAAATCATTTCAGGGTTTGTAATTGAAATGTTTGGTGACCCAGTGGTTTGGGGGACAAGGAAGCAGACTTGTGTGGCCAAGTCTTCAACAGAGGCCGAATATATAGCTCTAGCTACTGCTGTCTCCGAACTACTCTGGGTTCGTCAGCTTCTGAGGGACCTGGATATCACAATCGACAATCCCATTCCAGTATATGAAGACAACCAGGCAGTAATACATGCTCTCAGTCGATGGGATGTGAAACGGCTGAAGCATGTGGATGTCAAGTATAATTTTATCAAGGATTTGTATCAGAAGAAAATTATTGATGTCAATTATATTCCATCGTCTGACCAAAAGGCTGATATTATGACTAAAGGTTTGCCGTATTATTCTTTTTCCAGGCACAGGTGTGAACCTCGGAATGTGTGAGCATCGGCAGAAGTAGATTTGTTAATATATGTGATGTAAATTGAATTTCACAATTAATTCTTGTAAATATTGTACAAGTTGTACAAGTTTTTGTTTGTATTTACTAAGCCTGTGCTGGTGAGGTTTCCTATCCGTCCAATAGGTTTTCCCTGCATCCTTAGCCGAATGGAGCACTTGCTTGCAATTTCTTGAAGTATTTAGAAATTGAGGAGGGGTGTTGTAGTATGGGCAATTTCTCATACTTTGCTGAATGTATTCTCATACCACTTGCTAAACCCCACTACTAGTATGTGAATCTGAATGTGAATCTGTATATTCCTATCTGTGTGCTGGAGAACTATCCCTCCATCACTTCGTTCTGAGCCTTGCTGGAGTACGGTTGTGTTGCACTATACTGGACAATATATCTGGACTTTATCAACTTGAACTGAGTATCCTTCAATTTCCTGAACCTCCATACACCTGAGTCAAAATCTCAACAATCTCAGTTTAATTTCACTTTTGAGTTCATTAAGTCAGAACAGAATAAAGTGGCAGATGCTTTGTCTCGCATAGACCCCCTGATGCAACACCAAAGGATGTAAAGATCCCTGACAGCCTTGTCACAAAGCTGCGCAACAATGACATTTTTCAAGTACTAACCCGCCGCGCGGCGAAACTGCAGCAGCACGGAACACTGTCCGGTAATACTGATACGAAACCAAAGAGTTGTGCGGCCACAGGTGCCCAGGTTAGGACAGAAAAGGCAGGTAAACAACAACAGTTGGGCTCTGGTGAGTTGTCGTCTGCTAGCAGAACATCCGCATGCGTAGGTTCTCATACTGGTGGCGAGACAGGCAGCGAGGCTAGCGCCGAGCGTGTGGAGGGGGACTCGGCAGCCGAGCCGAGCGCGAGGTCGGAAGTCCCGAAGGCCCCGCACCAGTCGGGTGGCAGCCGATGGGTGGGGGACCCGATGACGCCCGAAGCTAAGCGTTCGGCGAGGCGCGGCGAGCCGAAGGAAGGCGGTGCTGCTCCGGCAGGGCAGCAGACGACGCCTCCGAGCCGTGACTTTTGGAAAGTGTTCTGTGCAACAAACAGTAATAAAGTTATTAAAGGCTTCACAGGCAGTCACTATTTTCTTTCAAATTCGTCGCCAGTCAAAATTTTTGTTAATAATCATAGTTATCCATCTGTGACACATGCCTTGGAAAGTAATAAGGCCAAATCTAATGCCCAGCATAATTTTATCTCTCAAGCCAAGGACCCAGTCACAGCAGAAAGTAGATCAAAACAAAGTGAAGAAAATAAATTCAGTTAATGTTGACTTTCTAAAAGCTTGTTTGAAAGTAAAATTCTGCGAAAATACTATAATGGCAACGCTACTTTTGGACACATTACCTAACCTCCTAGTGAATACCAATTATCACTGTGACAACTTTTTAGGAACCTGTCTGTGTAACAAATGTACAGAATTAATTTCTCAAAATATGCTTGGTAAAATATTAATGGATATTAGGCAACAGCTTGAACACAAACTTAGTGTTGAATTTTCACAGAGCAGCAAATTACCAGCGCTTTCTAATTTTATTGCAGCTCAAAGAGAAGACCCACTGTTGTTGAAAATAATATCTACATTTGATTCTAAAGGTAACCCTACATTGAGAACTGAAAGAATTAAAGGCACTCCAAAGTTTGCTCTAAAGAAAGGCTTACTTGTGACAAACACAAAGCAACCTAGAACGGTTGCCCCAGCCTCACTTGTACCCAGTTTAATAAAACTGTTCCATGATTTAAGCTTGCATAGTGGACGTAGTGTAATGCTCCTAATTTTACGTAGACATTATTATTTTTCCCATAGTGGAAGAATGGGTTACTAATTATATTCAATCTTGCGTAGTTTGTAGTAGGCATAAATTAGCATTTAAGAATTATGGTAAGTTGCAATCAAACATTTCTACAGAAGTGTTTGAGCACATTAATGCTGACTTCACTCATATTCATAGTGGGAATCCTAGGTATACACAGTGTTTAGTTATAAGTGATAGTTTCTCTAACCTAGTATTACTAAAGGCATGCAATAAAGCTAACACTGAATCTTTGATGAAAGGCTTAATTGAATGGTTTTCAATGTATGGTCTGTGTCGAACACTTCACATTGACGCAGGACCACAATCAAAATGTAAAGTAATGAAAAATTTTCTTGAAAAATTAGGAATTGAACTTATAGTCAGCCCAAGCAATGCTCATTTTTCCAGTGGTAGAGTAGAATCACAAGTAAAAAGGGTGGTTTCTGCATTGAGATTCTTAATAGATAATAAACAAACTCGCTTCAAAACTTGGCATAAATACCTTCCAGTTTGTCCAGTTCAATCTTAATAAAATGCCAGGCCTTGCTACAAAGCTAAGTGCACATCAAATTTGTTTTGGTAGAAGTTCTTGATGAGCCTGCTACACTTAGAACTGTACTGCCATCAAACAAATCACTGCAAGAAAGAATCAAAACATTACAGATAATACGAAGCCAAGCACAGTTATCTCAGGCACAAGCACGGTATACTTACAAACAAAAATATGATAGAAACAAACAGGATGTGACTTTTGCCAAGGGGCAAGCTGTGTTTGTATTCATGGAAAGGAAAGCCACAAAATCAAATCCCTTCAAATTCCAACCTAAATACAAACTAGGAGTAGTGAAGAAAAGAATTTCCAAGTTAGTTTACATTGTTAAATTCAAAGAACCCAGTGGTAGAATTAGGACCAGAGTGACTCATGTGAATCATATGAAAATGAAAATAAAAAGAAATAAATGTTTCAGAAAGGTAAGGACTGATGTTTTCTTGGTTAGAGTTGAACAAAATGAAGCTCCAATTGCTTTGTTGTCGGTTCAGGCAGACTGACCGTTCTAGGCAAAATTCTCTCTCCTCAAATTCTTCTTCATCTGGTATTTCTTCAGACGAGGGGAAATCTGTGAATGTTGATAGCGAAAAACTGAGGGAGCAAACATGTATAAATTGTTATCGCTCTCATCGCAGAACAGGCCTTCTGCCTTCGGATAACATTTGTATGACATGCTATAATAAAGCAAATTGGGTAAACCTTAATTGATTGCAAGACTTAAAATTCTCTTTTGATTAAATTACCTTAGACCTAGATTGGACTTCCTTACTGTAATTTAGTATTGAGAATAAAGACTGCGGTACCACTAGATATAAGTTAGTGTAAAAAGATTTTGGGGAGTTTTGATGTCCAATCTAGATTTCTCTTTGGTACTTTACCTTCCGTGTAGGCCTACACATTAAATTTGAACGTACTAGCTATGTTTGTGTCGACGTCTTGCAAAGGAATTCTCCCTTCCCACTTGTTTGTTTTCCTTTTCTCGCTTAGCTGTTTAAGGGTTAGGATGCCCAGGGGACTTTGGAACATGCGTTCTATAAGAATTTCAGGGATCAGAAATAAATGAAATAAGATAAATAAATGCGCAAAACTTATAATTGAATAAAGCGGGGAAACAAGGAAACCCGATTAACTTATAAATGAATAATTGCATAAAGCGGGGAAACAGGGAAACCCAATTGATAAATGATAAAAAAAAAAAAAAAAAAAATCATGATAAAGATTAAAGATGAATTATTCTAGCCAAATGAAACACATGAGTCAACAAAGCCGCGTCCAGTATGAATTCAAAATTTTAACTGTGAAGTAGAAATCCGTCCAAACCCTGAGAAATCATCCTTCTGATTAAGTAAGGTGACCACAAACCCATACACCCTAATACCACAAAGGTGACACCACGACTGAGGCAAGGCAACGCCAGGACGCCGCGTGCTGCGTCCGCCATCAATCCTGCAGACGCTGCGAAAACGGGGATGCAGCAAGGAGTATATTTCATCACACTGCACTTATGCATCCCCATCCGCGCGCCACTTGACTAGCCGCGCGAAAGGCCCCTGTAGTGAAGAGATCAAGCCAAAAGAGCGGGAATTTTCAAAACAACTAGGCAAACCATTTCGATTCCGGTACACGATTGCCTATATTTTACTATAACTTCTCATCGCAGAGTAATCAACGAGGGCGGCGGTTATCATTCTATCGCGGAAATATAGCTCAACCACTGTATACCTAACCTACATACTTAAATCTTCTAGATTCATTCATTACAAATTCGGTAGTTTGTTCATTGCATTTCGACTTGATGTTAGCGTGCTGACTGTTGTTGTTGTTTTGTTGTGCCGTAATCCTGAGTATTTGTTTCTTACCCTTACAGATAAAATAGCATAATGCGGCTCATTCACGTGCAGGGCGATTTATTTTCTTGCCCACCTGAAATTTCACTAGTCCACTGCATAAGCTGGGATGCAAAAATGTCAAAAGGCATTGCAGTAAGTTTTCAAAATTTCTTTAACTTAAGAAACGAAATTCTAAATTCACAAAGGGTGATTGGTGGTTTGGTGGCTCTATGGCGAGATACAAGGTTCATTGTAAATCTGATCACGAAACACCGTTGTTTTCAAAAACCAAGGATTGCAGACCTCGAAAGTTCGCTGATAGCTCTGAGGGGACTTCCTTGCTTATCACGGAATCCGGGAAGTGGCCATGCCTGAAATTGCTGCAGGACTGGACTCAGTCCCACTCGATCTGACCATTGAAATCATGACTGAAATTTTCCAAAATTTGCCAGTAACAATTTATATGTATCATTTGTAATACCCGAGCGACTGCTAATTATTGATCATGTTCTGGCTTATCTATTTTCCTTTTGTTCACAAATGACTTAATTCGACACCCAATTTTAAATTAATCTAGGAAATATTTTTTTTTCTCTGTCCCAATAGATGCACTCTTGGTGGTGGTTCTTGGCACTGGTGGCCATTACATGGTCGCCACTTGTGTATGGAGAGCAAGAAGGTGTACAAGTTGTACAGTCTAAAGGCCTGCAGATCGAAGCACACCCTCACCTACTGGTTGCCACAGACTTGATAGAAATAAAGATAACGACAAACTTGCCCTCAATGGCGGTGATAACCAACTCGGACACCGTCAGCTGTACTGACGTCAAATACAAACAGGAAGTTTGCCGTGTCATAGAAAATCTTCAGAAAACCAGCCAAAAAGTTATCCTTGAATTATCTCAAATCTTTTCAAAATTAGGTCCGGTGGCACCCAGGCAGCGGAGGGCGTTGCTTCCTGTTTTGGGGAAAATTAGACACTATCTCGAGGGCACCGTTACGGACGAAATGTTGAATGCCGTAATTGAAAATTTGAATAACCTAGGTAGTGATGTAGGTGCCATCCGTAATAAAACAGCTGAACTTATCCAAATTTCAAATGTTCATGCTACGCAAATTCAAGGCTTGTCTAAATCCATGCATGATATGTTGTCTCAGTACACCAAGGCATATAATGTTTTAGTAACTTCAATCAATGATGCACAAACTGACGGTGACATCGTTTTCCATAAAGTTTTGATGACATTGCAACTGCAATCGGTAATCGAATTGCTTCAAAGTCACCTCATTGCCATGAAAACGGTGTACCACAGCTGCCAAGCCAAACAGCTTGACAGGCTAGCTGTAAATGAGGGAGAACTTAAACGCATTTTGGCCCAAAAAAATATTCTGTTAAACGCAGGAGATCTAAAATTAACTATTCCATTTGACAAAATTGACCTCTACTACATGTTGAAATCAGCGCGGTGTCACCTCCGGTCTCAAACAAGCCTTGAAATTATGTTACACGTGCCCATCACCACCGCCGGTCATAAATGGGCGGTTTTCTCAATAAAACCAGTGTATTTCCTACTTGATTCTTTCACATGCTCAATCCTTGACAAAAGTATTGTAATCGCAACTGACGGTGAATCAGTTCGCCCGCTGGATGATGAGGACAAACTGCATAGCCAATTCATTAGAGTGTTACCGCGAGTTAGTGAGAATAATGGTATTACGAATTGTGTCCACAAAATCCTAACTGGTATGGAAGTAGAGCATCTACAAGAACACTGCAAAATTTCCTGCTCCAGCAAAAGAGAAACTACTGTTCAGGGAATTTGGAATAATACATTTTCGGTCTTGAACCCATTCACCGAGCTAGACATAATTTGCCATAATGTTGTTGTCCGTACTCTTAAGGTTTTAATCTCTGGAAGAAATGAAGTGTCTTTACCATGTCACTGTACTTTAAATGAGCAAAATGCTGCAGAGCGTACTTTAATCCCGGCAGGTAGCGCATGTGTATTGCCTCATAATTTAAACAATCATGTTCAAGTGGATAATTCATGGACTGAGGCAGGTAATTCTCATTGCTCGAAGTTTTTGTGCCAAAATCTCATGCTATTGCACTTTTAGCGGAGAATATAACTTTACCATCATTGGAACTAGCTACTGTAGCGCCTTTCGGAAGTACAGGACCAGCCTGGCATAAAATGCCGCTCTACAAGTCAGGCTGGGTCGAAACAATAATATTCACCCTCATTTTGCTTTCGGCTAAAATCGCACTTTGCTACTGGATTAATTCTAAAACGGGAGTATTCTCGCTGTGTTGGAACTGCGGTAAAAGTGCAATCAGCAGATTTTCTAGGACAACCAACGCACCTGAGCACCGACTTCAACGGTAAATCAGGATGCGTCTCAAATAGAATTGCAGGAACTGCGCCAAAGGGCAGCTGCTAGACTGTAAGTTAATTGTTACTCTAATGTGTTCAATGAACGGGTATTTACGGTTCTAAAGTGTTAAGTAACTCTTTTGGGTTTGGTACTCGATTGTTAGTGTGTCGTGTATCGGGTTTTGTACTCTATTGTTGGTGTCCTGTGTATCGTGTCTAGGTATTGTGGTGTATGAAGTGTTACAATGTTTTAAACAAACAGAAATTTTCCACAATGTGCTTTTCTGTTAATGATTACTAGTGTTTATTGCGTGCCTTACGTTATATTTGTAAGATTTTAGTATAAAAAGTGCAGAGATTTCAAGGACTTTTCCTATTAATTGTAGACGATAATCAAACTAAGCTACTTCTTTCTTATGTATTTTCAGCACTGTAGAGTAGGGTACTGGGTGACACCTTGTGCTTTGGAGCCTCACTCCTGTGTGACTTATCCGGCGACGACTCATCGGTGCGTGACGCACACTCACCTGACGGGCGGCTCCAATCTTCGAGTTTAAAGCAACTATTACTGGATCACCAAATAAACAAATTCCTTCAAAACTGCTAAGTCGCTATGAGGAAGCACAGTCATTGCATGGCAAGGCTGCCCATGCCAAGTCCTACGGGAGGCGGCCGGACGGAAATGGGAAGGCGTTTGGCGCACCCTATCCTAGCCGGGGGTTTTGAAGAATTACCACGCTTTTAGATTTTTTCACAGTGATTCATTTTTCTATAAATTGCAATCACTAAGCGTTGGTTATAAGTCCAGGCGCATGACTTCCTACTATACAAAAGTCGCGCGAGCTGCGGCTAGGTGTAAGGCCTGCCCCAGCCCACTGTGGATGCTCAGGCACCAATAACAGTGCTGGCACCAGCTCAGCATTTCGCAAAGGGAAGAAGAAACAACCCCTTCTGCCAACACTCCGATGTTTCCTCCTCTCAAAATAAGTCACACGGGAGCCCGCGTCCTTGCCGGGTTGTCGCCCAGTAAGAAGAAAAAGTTAGAGCTTTAGATTTAAATGTAATGTTTCTCATCATTCATTCAAGTCCTTTGACATTGTGTTACTTCCTCTTAGATCCAGAATTTTGTGGACAATACTTACAAAATTTAAATGTGTCGAGGGCGACGATTTCTAAAACGTCATAGAGGTTCCGGGAACCTCAAACCTAAACTCAAATTTGTGAACGCTCATCCATTTTGTTACATTTAACTTCAAATTTAAATTTGGAATTTTGTAGTGGACACATTGAATTTCAATTAGCTTTAGATATATATAATCAATTATCATGTAAGGAACATTGGGATTTAGTACCTAAGGATTTATTTGGGGTAGTAAATATGTTTTTGGTATGCAGCTATGTTTTGTTATGTGCAGAGTTCTCAGTACGGAGATCAAATTTTGTTATCATTATCTGCTTGCTTACTGTAAGATTTTTTTCTCTCATGTATTTCGTCCACACACCTCCCAAAAATTTGTTTCATCCTTTTCTATTTTATATGTAAATTCGTGTGAGGACTCCACTTACTATAAATTTTCGTCCGTTACTTGTGTCGCGGGCGACATTGAATTTTTTG
>JAWHQI010003107.1:0-13914 GCA_033032865.1 Dactylorhiza incarnata | reverse complement strand
CAACCTCTAGTGGAACAGAGCTGCTCTTCCCCTCCTTCATGCCGAATCTTCGACGATCTTCTCAGCGTAAGCCCCTGGGAAACGAACAGTCCGTCACTTCTCTTCTCTACCTGAAGTCCGAGGAAATGGTGTAGTTCACCAAGATCCTTCATCTCAAAACGGATAGATAACTGTTGTCTCAGCGCCGCGATCTCTTCACTGTTGTTCCCGATCACGATCATATCGTCGACGTACAACACCATCAACACATGAAGATCTCCACTCTTCTTCACGAACATGCTAGAGTCCGAGTCTGGGGCATTATAACCACAGAACTGCAAGTACTCTGCGATCCTCCCATGCCAGGCTCTCGGCGCCTGTTTCAACCCGTAGAGGGCCTTCTTCAGCTTGCACACATGATGTGGGTGTTACTTGCACACGTATCCAGGTGGTTGCACCATGAATATGTCCTTGTCAATCTCTCCGTACAAAAACGCATTCTTCACATCAAGCTGCCACAGCTTTCACCCTCGGCACGCCGCAAGAGCTATGACCGTCCTCACCGGCGTCATCTTCGCCACATGACTAAATGTCTCCTCAAAGTCTTCACCATAGGTTTGCGAGAAACCTCGAGCGACAAGCCTAGCCTTGTACCGCTCTACTCCTCCGTCAGCTCTCTTCTTCACCTTGTACACCCACTTGCAGGTGAAAGGCTTGATGCCCTCCACCATGGGAACAAGGTCCCATGTCTCATTTTTCTTCAGGGCCTCCATCTCCTCATTCATGACCACGTCCCACTCCTTAGTGCCAACAACATCTTCAAAGCGGGCAGGTTCCCTCTCGTCTAGTGGTCCTGCGAAGAAGCAAGAGACCAAACTCACGAAGTTCCCCTCCTTATAGCGAGCAGACAGGGAGATGGTCCGCTTCGACCTTCTCAAGGCTCGGCCACTATCTACCGCTCCGGTAGACTCCTCCTCTACAACTCTTCTCCCATCATCTCTTGGAACACTGCTCCCCCTGCTTCTCGAACTCGAAGCTCCCCCTGAGCCAGATGGCGATGAGGCACTGGGAGATAGCTCCAACTCCACAGTAGAGTCCTCAGTGACCCTCTCTTCACACCTTCTAGAACCTCCACTCTCTGGCAACACCACGGTAGGGACTCCCTGATATGAGATCAGTTCGTCAAACACCACGTCGCGCGAGACGACGAACTTGTGAGTCTGCGGATTCATGCACTTCCACCCCTTCTTCCGCTCGTCGTAGCCGATGAAGACACACTTTCTTGCTTTCGGCTCCAATTTGGTTCTCTCAGCCTTCGGAACGTGCACGAAGCAGGTATAGCCAAACACCCTCATGCGACTCACATTTGGCTTCTCCCTGAACATGAGTTGGTGTGGAGACACCATCCTGTTAGGACTCAGAGGTAACTAGTTGATCATATAGGTGGCACACGTCATTCCCTCCGCCCACAAGGCCTTGGAATCCCCTTGGCATGTAGTCAACTCCTGGTAGTCTCCACCAGATGGCGGATGTTCCTCTCTACGACCCCATTTTGTTGAGGGTGTGAGCGCAAGAGAGCTCTCGTTGAATGCCGTATTTCCTGCAGAAAGAAGCAAACACGTTGGAGGTAAACTCCCCCCCCCCCCATTATCACTTCGTAGCTTCTTCACCCTCAGGTTCAGCCTCCCCTCCACAAGTTCCTTCCACTCTTGGAACTTCTCAAACACCTCCGCCTTCTCTCTCAAGAAGTAAACCCACGTGTAGCGGGTATAGTCATCCACCAAGACCAGCGCATACTTATTTCCTCCATAGGTTAGGGTGGCGCACGACCCCATCACATCAGCGTGTACGCACTCAAGAGGTGTCTTACACCTTGTCTCCGACTTGTCAAATGGAAATCGATGTGACTTACCATATTGACAGCCTTCGCATACATGGCCGTCGCCGCAAGAAGAGAGATTAGGCAGGCCGCTCACCAGACCCTTTGCAGCCATCATCTTCAACTTGTCCATCCCCACATGACCTAGCCTCTCATGCCAGATCGCAGCGCTATCATTCGTCTTCAGCTTGTCTACATAGGCATTTGCAGACAGGACATACAAATCCTTCACTCTTCTCCCGGTGAGTGTGATGTCAGCATCAACAGACGATAAGTTCTTCAGAAACTTCACCTCCTTCGGTCCAAACCGCACGTGGTATCCTGCATCCACTGCATTTGCAACCGAGAAGAGATTCTTCTTCATGCCCGACACATGATGCACGCTCTTCAGTGTCACAAGATTCTCTTCACTTCCCAGGGATACCATCCTTTCTTGCTCCACAGGATGCACCGTATCATCCGCAGTGATGATAGCATCTGATCCTCCCCATGTCTTCAAGGAGGCAAACTTAGACACGTCTCCAGTGAGATGGTGCCCGCAACCGGAATCCACTATCCAGTCATTCTCAAAGTTCACGGAGGCTAAGGCATCAACAGATGTTGCCGTCATCTCAGCCAGGAAGCAGTTGTCTCCGCCTTCACCACCCTGGTGACCTCCACCTCTCGCTCCACCTCTCCAGTGGCCTCCTTCCTTCTCAGTAACATGACCGGCCTTCAGATTAGACCGGCAGTCCTTTGCCATGTGCGCGTACTTCTTACAGGCAAAACAAAGAGATCTCCCCCTCTCATCACGAGTAGGGAGGAACTTCCCCTTATCTCTTTGAGAGGACGTTGAGGGTCCATCTCCGGAGTTTTTTTTTCTGTCCCAGGTCTTCTTCTTCCCTGAGTACAAGACTTCGATATCTCCCCCTGAGATAGATACTCCTGCCATCTGCTTCGCCAAGCTCTCCTGTGACGACAACATGTTCTCCAGCTCCAGTAAGGAATGCTGAGTAGCCCATCCTTGCACAGAAGTAACAAACGAAACATACTCCTTCCGCAAGCCTATGAGTATGTGCCTCTTCAACTTCGTCTCCGAGATCGGCTCGTCAGGATCCAAAGTCGAGATCTCCGCACACAGATTCTTCACCTTCAGGAAGAAGGTGGATATCGACAACTCTCCTTGAGTGGACTTCGCCAACTCATTCTCCAGGAAATGTAGCTGCGCTACATTCTTCTTGTTAAACAACTCATTAAGGGCTCTCCAGATCTCTAACGCTGACTTACAACCCAAGATGTGGTCGACTAAGTCAGGAGCAATAACTCTCTTCAAGGTGAACTCCACTTTGGCGTTTGTCTTCCTCCAAGCTCTCACAGCTGGACCATTGTCTCCGGCAGCTACAACTTCCTCTTGCGCATCTCCTCCAACGACCTCCCATAGGTCCTCTCCAAGCAGGTAACTCTCCATACAAAACTTCCACTTCTTGTAATTCGTCTGAGTGAGTAACTCAATGCCTAGACATCTCACATAGCCTCCTCCGTCGTCCATCTTGGTTGCTCAGTACTTGTAACTCAGTGCTTGTTCCATCCTGGCTCTGATACCATGTGAAATTTTCTAGATCGATGGAACATTGAGACAAGCACACTAAGAATGAACAAAAAATACTTCTTTATTGCTTGACAAATTGGTTACAACAATTACAACAGAAGCAGACTGAATACAAGTCGCATACAACTTGATTCACAACAGCCGAGAATAAGAAAAACAACTGGTCGCGGACAGAGTCCGCTTTCTCCACAGCTCGCTAACGCCCCGGGTTGTCGCTAACGTCGGCGTTGACTCAGACCGCACGAGCTCGCTGCGAGCACACCCTCTTGACAAGACCGCAGATGCAGACCGCCACCTCACACAAGTCGCTAACGCCCCGCGTTGTCGCTAACGCCAGCGTTGACTCGCGATCTTGCACAGCTCGCAACTCTTGCTCCAAGTCGCCCAGAACTCACTCCGAGTTCACTCTCACTTGAGACCGCCCGGTCAGACCGCCGAAGCTCTCCTCCGAACTCACTCCAAGTTCGCTCTCACTTGAAACCGCCTATTCAGACCAGTGTTGTAGATGTCGGCCAACATGTCCGACATGTCGTCCGACATAAAGGTTTTGGACAGAAAACGCCACGATATCGACAGTTTAAGCAAAAATGAAGTTTTTGAAAATATCCCCGATATATCCATCTTCGGGCCCCGATATATCGGTCTTACCCGATATATCGGGCTATATCTCGAGGACGATATATAACGAGTACTATATATATATATATATTTCATTTCTTTCAAGTGTTTGAGCGATAATATTTTGTTTTGTGCTACATTTCATGCATCTCTCTGAGTCTAGATTTGACATCTTTCTCGTCTCACTCTCATTTGATGCTCTTTATGTTGTTTATTGTCGCCAACCACTTCTTTTTGTTTAATTTATAAACAGACATTGTGTAAATATGTTTACTGTATAATTTATAAACATACATTATGTGTATATATGCTTATTATGTAATTTATAAACATATATTATGTGGAACAACACATATTTACAATATATATTTGAATAAATTATTTAAATATTAAAATCCGACATTGTAAAATATCCCCGATATATCCCCCGCAATCCGACATACGACATTTCAAACTCAAACCGACATGAACCCGACATCCGACATCTGCAACCTTGATTCAGACTGCACAAGTCTCCTCTTGTCTCTGATATGCTCTGTGGGGGGATTGTCCCCCTATTTATAGAATCCGGAGCCGCCACCAAAAGCGAGGGTTAACGTCGGCGTTAGCGCTAACGCCGGGCGTTAGCTCACTTCACAAAATTCAACAGTTTTGTAGCTGTAGAAGATTATTTTGCTGCCAGTTATAACCGCGCTTGTATGACGCCGAAGCTACAACCATCGGCCTTTTTTGTGAGTCCCAGAAGTCTAAAGCTCCGTTTGGCACGGTGTTTTTGCTCCGATGAGTTTGGACAAAAACATCATCGCTCTAGAATGTATGTTTGGCACGACAATGGTTATGACCTCCACCAAGAAAAGAAAACTAGTTTTGAACATAAAACGGAATGGAGTTCCTTAAGTGAGATAAGGCGTTCACGAACGATGGTTCATAACCACCGCGTTCATGGCCCCTACCACCGTGCCAAACGGATCCTAAATTCATCGCAAAGCAATGCATGTTGATGAACATGCCCTTTAGGACTCGACATTGTACTCTAATTCTCCAATGCCGGTCACCAACTCCCTGAATCTAGTCCCCGACAAACGACAAATTGAAATGGATGTCAAGTGCGTGGCAATGAACACATGCAAATAACTCGTGTTTGTCATCAAGTGGACATCTCCGACACTGATAACCTGACTGTTAGAGTCCTTTCCCTTGGACCTTGTGAGCGTGGAGGAGCAATGATCGAGAACGGGAGTTGCGCGGGAGAGCGGCGGCGAAGATCGGGAGAGATGCCCGCGTGGGAGCGGCTAGGACAAACTCACGGTTTATCTGTGGGTTTAGAGAGAGAGAGAGAGAGAGGATAGGAAGGAAATAAGAGAGAGAGAGAGAGATTCTTAATTTTTGATTTCTTGCTTCCTTCGCAAAGCCTAGCCCGCTAGTATTTAAGTTCACACATGCCCCCCATTTGGGCTTACCACAATGGACACAATATTGTTAAAAATAACACAACAAAAATAACGAAACATAAATTTGAAGATAACAAGATAACTGGCGTCGTCACGCCCATAACACTGACAAACGTCCCCTTCACCCAGCAATCACCTAAGTGTACGTAGCAAACGATTCACAGCCACTTGTAATGAGCGTTGAAGCTCCACCTCCAAAGTCTACCAGACACGAACCATCTCTTACAAGCAAGGTCTGCTGCTAACTCACCACTACAAAATTGACATTGTTTGCTGCAGAAATGAGAGTAGAGCAATCAAATAAACAGAAAATGAACAAGTCCACAACCAGCAGCAGTTTTGTTTTTCGCTAGATCAAGAACAAATACAGTTATAGAAAGTGGGCGAATTTCAGATTTCAGAATAACTCAAACCAGAGGCATTGAATCGAATCAAAACTGAGGTAACTCGTCATAAGTCTGCTACTACCAGGCCCCGCCTGACACTATATCCAATTGCAATATTGAGCAAGTCTAGGCAATGCATAAACTTGCTCTTCGAAATTTATTTAGTGAACATATCAGTTGGATTATCTGTCGTGTCAACCTTCTTTTACTTTGATTTTTTTTTGAAGAGATAAAGTGATATCTGTGAAATATTTTGAAGTCGGAAGAACACGTCAACCAACCGGAGAATAAGGACACCAAAGATGAACACAAGTTTTCACAATACTAATTATGGTATCTAGTTACAACTGAACACGGCTGAATACAAGTTGCATCCAACTTGAATCACAACAGCCAATAGAAAGTAAGAACTTGGTCACGAACAAGGTCCGCTTCTCCTCCGGAGCACACCTCGCAGGTGATACTCGCTCCAATACTCGCTACTCGCTACAGAAGCTCGCTTCTCGCTACCGCCGGCGGTATCGCTAGCGTCGGGTGTTAGCTCTGCTACTCGCAAGCTCGCTTCTCGCACTCCACGTTTCTCGCGTACTCGCCACGCGTCGCTTCCTCCAATACTCGCTAGCGCGAGCGCTATCACTAGCGCCGGGCGCTATCTCCCGAGTAGATACTCGCGAGCTCGCTGCTCGCCTCTTCGCCTCTTGTCGCTACCGCGCGCGCGCTAGCACTAGCGCCGGCGGTATCTCCAATGCTCGCTACTCGCTCAAGGGAGCTGGCCGAACTTACTCCAAGACCGATGCTCGCCTGCCGAACTTACTCCAAGTCTGATGCTCGCCTGGTGGCGCTCTGGTATCTCTAACTCGCTCAAAGTTGATGATACTCGCCAGTTCCAGAATCGATCTCTTGAGAGGGGGGGGTACCCCTCTATTTATAGGCAAAAACAAGGGGGGTGGCGAGTATGAGCTAGCGCTGGCGCTAGCGCTAGCGCTGGCGCTAGCTCACTTCAATTCTAACACTCCCCCTTGAAGTGAGCTCCAGGAACAACTCCATTCCAACAACTTGGAAGTTGTTCCTGGAGCTCACTTCAAGGGGGAGTGTTAGAATTGAAGTGAGCTAGCGCCAGCGCTAGCGCTAGCGCCAGCGCTAGCTCATACTCGCCACCCCCCTTGTTTTTGCCTATAAATAGAGGGGTACCCCCCCCTCTCAAGAGATCGATTCTGGAACTGGCGAGTATCATCAACTTTGAGCGAGTTAGAGATACCAGAGCGCCACCAGGCGAGCATCAGACTTGGAGTAAGTTCGGCAGGCGAGCATCGGTCTTGGAGTAAGTTCGGCCAGCTCCCTTGAGCGAGTAGCGAGCATTGGAGATACCGCCGGCGCTAGTGCTAGCGCGCGCGGTAGCGACAAGAGGCGAAGAGGCGAGCAGCGAGCTCGCGAGTATCTACTCGGGAGATAGCGCCCGGCGCTAGTGATAGCGCTCGCGCTAGCGAGTATTGGAGGAAGCGACGCGTGGCGAGTACGCGAGAAACGTGGAGTGCGAGAAGCGAGCTTGCGAGTAGCAGAGCTAACACCCGACGCTAGCGATACCGCCGGCGGTAGCGAGAAGCGAGCTTCTGTAGCGAGTAGCGAGTATTGGAGCGAGTATCACCTGCGAGGTGTGCTCCGGAGGAGAAGCGGACCTTGTTCGTGACCAAGTTCTTACTTTCTATTGGCTGTTGTGATTCAAGTTGGATGCAACTTGTATTCAGCCGTGTTCAGTTGTAACTAGATACCATAATTAGTATTGTGAAAACTTGTGTTCATCTTTGGTGTCCTTATTCTCCGGTTGGTTGACGTGTTCTTCCGACTTCAAAATATTTCACAGATATCACTTTATCTCTTCAAAAAAAAAATCAAAGTAAAAGAAGGTTGACACGACAGATAATCCAACTGATATGTTCACTAAATAAATTTCGAAGAGCAAGTTTATGCATTGCCTAGACTTGCTCAATATTGGCAATTGGATATAGTGTCAGGCGGGGCCTGGTAGTAGCAGACTTATGACGAGTTACCTCAGTTTTGATTCGATTCAATGCCTCTGGTTTGAGTTATTCTGAAATCTGAAATTCGCCCACTTTCTATAACTGTATTTGTTCTTGATCTAGCGAAAAACAAACTGCTGCTGGTTGTGGACTTGTTCATTTTCTGTTTATTTGATTGCTCTACTCTCATTTCTGCAGCAAACAATGTCAATTTTTGTAGTGGTGAGTTAGCAGCAGACCTTGCTTGTAAGAGATGGTTCGTGTCTGGTAGACTTTGGAGGTGGAGCTTCAACGCTCATTACAAGTGGCTGTGAATCGTTTGCTACGTACACTTAGGTGATTGCTGGGTGAAGGGGACGTTTGTCAGTGTTATGGGCGTGACGACGCCAGTTATCTTGTTATCTTCAAATTTATGTTTCGTTATTTTTGTTGTGTTATTTTTAACAATATTGTGTCCATTGTGGTAAGCCCAAATGGGGGGCATGTGTGAACTTAAATACTAGCGGGCTAGGCTTTGCGAAGGAAGCAAGAAATCAAAAATTAAGAATCTCTCTCTCTCTCTCTTATTTCCTTCCTATCCTCTCTCTCTCTCTCTCTCTAAACCCACAGATAAACCGTGAGTTTGTCCTAGCCGCTCCCACGCGGGCATCTCTCCCGATCTTCGCCGCCGCTCTCCCGCGCAACTCCCGTTCTCGATCATTGCTCCTCCACCGCTCACAAGGTCCAAGGGAAAGGACTCTAACAGTCAGGTTATCAGTGTCGGAGATGTCCACTTGATGACAAACACGAGTTATTTGCATGTGTTCATTGCCACGCACTTGACATCCATTTCAATTTGTCGTTTGTCGGGGACTAGATTCAGGGAGTTGGTGACCGGCATTGGAGAATTAGAGTACAATGTCGAGTCCTAAAGGGCATGTTCATCAACATGCATTGCTTTGCGATGAATTTAGGATCCGTTTGGCACGTGGTAGGGGCCATGAACGCGGTGGTTATGAACCATCGTTCGTGAACGCCTTATCTCACTTAAGGAACTCCATTCCGTTTTATGTTCAAAACTAGTTTTCTTTTCTTGGTGGAGGTCATAACCATTGTCGTGCCAAACATACATTCTAGAGCGATGATGTTTTTGTCCAAACTCATCGGAGCAAAAACACCGTGCCAAACGGAGCTTTAGACTTCTGGGACTCACAAAAAAGGCCGATGGTTGTAGCTTCGGCGTCATACAAGCGCGGTTATAACTGGCAGCAAAATAATCTTCTACAGCTACAAACTGTTGAATTTTGTGAAGTGAGCTAACGCCCGGCGTTAGCGCTAACGCCGACGTTAACCCTCGCTTTTGGTGGCGGCTCCGGATTCTATAAATAGGGGGACAATCCCCCCACAGAGCATATCAGAGACAAGAGGAGACTTGTGCAGTCTGAATCAAGGTTGCAGATGTCGGATGTCGGGTTCATGTCGGTTTGAGTTTGAAATGTCGTATGTCGGATTGCGGGGGATATATCGGGGATATTTTACAATGTCGGATTTAATATTTAAATAATTTATTCAAATATATATTGTAAATATGTGTTGTTCCACATAATATATGTTTATAAATTACATAATAAGCATATATACACATAATGTATGTTTATAAATTATACAGTAAACATATTTACACAATGTCTGTTTATAAATTAAACAAAAAGAAGTGGTTGGCGACAATAAACAACATAAAGAGCATCAAATGAGAGTGAGACGAGAAAGATGTCAAATCTAGACTCAGAGAGATGCATGAAATGTAGCACAAAACAAAATATTATCGCTCAAACACTTGAAAGAAATGAAATATATATATATATATAGTACTCGTTATATATCGTCCTCGAGATATAGCCCGATATATCGGGTAAGACCGATATATCGGGGCCCGAAGATGGATATATCGGGGATATTTTCAAAAACTTCATTTTTGCTTAAACTGTCGATATCGTGGCGTTTTCTGTCCAAAACCTTTATGTCGGACGACATGTCGGACATGTTGGCCGACATCTACAACACTGGTCTGAATAGGCGGTTTCAAGTGAGAGCGAACTTGGAGTGAGTTCGGAGGAGAGCTTCGGCGGTCTGACCGGGCGGTCTCAAGTGAGAGTGAACTCGGAGTGAGTTCTGGGCGACTTGGAGCAAGAGTTGCGAGCTGTGCAAGATCGCGAGTCAACGCTGGCGTTAGCGACAACGCGGGGCGTTAGCGACTTGTGTGAGGTGGCGGTCTGCATCTGCGGTCTTGTCAAGAGGGTGTGCTCGCAGCGAGCTCGTGCGGTCTGAGTCAACGCCGACGTTAGCGACAACCCGGGGCGTTAGCGAGCTGTGGAGAAAGCGGACTCTGTCCGCGACCAGTTGTTTTTTCTTATTCTCGGCTGTTGTGAATCAAGTTGTATGCGACTTGTATTCAGTCTGCTTCTGTTGTAATTGTTGTAACCAATTTGTCAAGCAATAAAGAAGTATTTTTTGTTCATTCTTAGTGTGCTTGTCTCAATGTTCCATCGATCTAGAAAATTTCACATGGTATCAGAGCCAGGATGGAACAAGCACTGAGTTACAAGTACTGAGCAACCAAGATGGACGACGGAGGAGGCTATGTGAGATGTCTAGGCATTGAGTTACTCACTCAGACGAATTACAAGAAGTGGAAGTTTTGTATGGAGAGTTACCTGCTTGGAGAGGACCTATGGGAGGTCGTTGGAGGAGATGCGCAAGAGGAAGTTGTAGCTGCCGGAGACAATGGTCCAGCTGTGAGAGCTTGGAGGAAGACAAACGCCAAAGTGGAGTTCACCTTGAAGAGAGTTATTGCTCCTGACTTAGTCGACCACATCTTGGGTTGTAAGTCAGCGTTAGAGATCTGGAGAGCCCTTAATGAGTTGTTTAACAAGAAGAATGTAGCGCAGCTACATTTCCTGGAGAATGAGTTGGCGAAGTCCACTCAAGGAGAGTTGTCGATATCCACCTTCTTCCTGAAGGTGAAGAATCTGTGTGCGGAGATCTCGACTTTGGATCCTGACGAGCCGATCTCGGAGACGAAGTTGAAGAGGCACATACTCATAGGCTTGCGGAAGGAGTATGTTTCGTTTGTTACTTCTGTGCAAGGATGGGCTACTCAGCATTCCTTACTGGAGCTGGAGAACTGTTGTCGTCACAGGAGAGCTTGGCGAAGCAGATGGCAGGAGTATCTATCTCAGGGGGAGATATCGAAGTCTTGTACTCAGGGAAGAAGAAGACCTGGGACAAGAAAAAAAAAACTCCGGAGATGGACCCTCAACGTCCTCTCAAAGAGATAAGGGGAAGTTCCTCCCTACTCGTGATGAGAGGGGGAGATCTCTTTGTTTTGCCTGTAAGAAGTACGCGCACATGGCAAAGGACTGCCGGTCTAATCTGAAGGCCGGTCATGTTACTGAGAAGGAAGGAGGCCACTGGAGAGGTGGAGCGAGAGGTGGAGGTCACCAGGGTGGTGAAGGCGGAGACAACTGCTTCCTGGCTGAGATGACGGCAACATCTGTTGATGCCTTAGCCTCCGTGAACTTTGAGAATGACTGGATAGTGGATTCCGGTTGCGGGCACCATCTCACTGGAGACGTGTCTAAGTTTGCCTCCTTGAAGACATGGGAGGATCAGATGCTATCATCACTGCGGATGATACGGTGCATCCTGTGGAGCAAGAAAGGATGGTATCCCTGGGAAGTGAAGAGAATCTTGTGACACTGAAGAGCGTGCATCATGTGTCGGGCATGAAGAAGAATCTCTTCTCGGTTGCAAATGCAGTGGATGCAGGATACCACGTGCGGTTTGGACCGAAGGAGGTGAAGTTTCTGAAGAACTTATCGTCTGTTGATGCTGACATCACACTCACCGGGAGAAGAGTGAAGGATTTGTATGTCCTGTCTGCAAATGCCTATGTAGACAAGCTGAAGACGAATGATAGCGCTGCGATCTGGCATGAGAGGCTAGGTCATGTGGGGATGGACAAGTTGAAGATGATGGCTGCAAAGGGTCTGGTGAGCGGCCTGCCTAATCTCTCTTCTTGCGGCGACGGCCATGTATGCGAAGGCTGTCAATATGGTAAGTCACATCGATTTCCATTTGACAAGTCGGAGACAAGGTGTAAGACACCTCTTGAGTGCGTACACGCTGATGTGATGGGGTCGTGCGCCACCCTAACCTATGGAGGAAATAAGTATGCGCTGGTCTTGGTGGATGACTATACCCGCTACACGTGGGTTTACTTCTTGAGAGAGAAGGCGGAGGTGTTTGAGAAGTTCCAAGAGTGGAAGGAACTTGTGGAGGGGAGGCTGAACCTGAGGGTGAAGAAGCTACGAAGTGATAATGGGGGGGGGGGGAGTTTACCTCCAACGTGTTTGCTTCTTTCTGCAGGAAATACGGCATTCAACGAGAGCTCTCTTGCGCTCACACCCCTCAACAAAATGGGGTCGTAGAGAGGAACATCCGCCATCTGTGGAGACTACCAGGAGTTGACTACATGCCAAGGGGATTCTCAAGGCCTTGTGGGCGAGGGAATGACGTGTGCCACCTATATGATCAACTAGTTACCTCTGAGTCCTAACAGGATGGTGTCTCCACACCAACTCATGTTCAGGGAGAAGCCAAATGTGAGTCGCATGAGGGTGTTTGGCTATACCTGCTTCGTGCACGTTCCGAAGGCTGAGAGAACCAAATTGGAGCCGAAAGCAAGAAAGTGTGTCTTCATCGGCTACGACGAGCGGAAGAAGGGTGGAAGTGCATGAATCCGCAGACTCACAAGTTCGTCGTCTCGCGCGACGTGGTGTTTGACGAACTGATCTCATATCAGGGAGTCCCTACCGTGGTGTTGCCAGAGAGTGGAGGTTCTAGAAGGTGTGAAGAGAGGGTCACTGAGGACTCTACTGTGGAGTTGGAGCTATCTCCCAGTGCCTCATCGCCATCTGGCTCAGGGGGAGCTTCGAGTTCGAGAAGCAGGGGGAGCAGTGTTCCAAGAGATGATGGGAGAAGAGTTGTAGAGGAGGAGTCTACCGAGCGGTAGATAGTGGCCGAGCCTTGAGAAGGTCGAAGCGGACCATCTCCCTGTCTGCTCGCTATAAGGAGGGGAACTTCGTGAGTTTGGTCTCTTGCTTCTTCGCAGGACCACTAGACGAGAGGGAACCTGCCCGCTTTGAAGATGTTGTTGGCACTAAGGAGTGGGACGTGGTCATGAATGAGGAGATGGAGCCCTGAAGAAAAATGAGACATGGGACCTTGTTCCCATGGTGGAGGGCATCAAGCCTTTCACTGCAAGTGGGTGTACAAGGTGAAGAAGAGAGCTGACGGAGGAGTAGAGCGGTACAAGGCTAGGCTTGTCGCTCGAGGTTTCTCGCAAACCTATGGTGAAGACTTTGAGGAGACATTTAGTCATGTGGCGAAGATGACGCCGGTGAGGACGGTCATAGCTCTTGCGGCGTGCCGAGGGTGAAAGCTGTGGCAGCTTGATGTGAAGAATGCGTTTTTGTACGGAGAGATTGACAAGGACATATTCATGGTGCAACCACCTGGATACGTGTGCAAGTAACACCCACATCATGTGTGCAAGCTGAAGAAGGCCCTCTACGGGTTGAAACAGGCGCCGAGAGCCTGGCATGGGAGGATCGCAGAGTACTTGCAGTTCTGTGGTTATAATGCCCCAGACTCGGACTCTAGCATGTTCGTGAAGAAGAGTGGAGATCTTCATGTGTTGATGGTGTTGTACGTCGACGATATGATCGTGATCGGGAACAACAGTGAAGAGATCGCGGCGCTGAGACAACAGTTATCTATCCGTTTTGAGATGAAGGATCTTGGTGAACTACACCATTTCCTCGGACTTCAGGTAGAGAAGAGAAGTGACGGACTGTTCGTTTCCCAGAGGGCTTACGCTGAGAAGATCGTCGAAAGATTCGGCATGAAGGAGGGGAAGAGCAGCTCTGTTCCACTAGAGGTTGGTTGAAGCTTC
>JAWHQI010003106.1:0-13939 GCA_033032865.1 Dactylorhiza incarnata | reverse complement strand
CCTCTAAAACCTTCTAGAACAAAGGAGAGAGAAAGAGAAAGAGGCGGGTTTTCTTGACGTTACTACTTTGTTTGGCCGAGGACTGTTTAGGTTGGGAAGCAAACATCTGCTGGTCTGGCAACACCGCCGAATGGAAAGTGATAGTTACTAGGACCTGGCCTTTGATGATAATGAATCGTTAAAAAATATTTTAGATATTTTACTGTTGAACGGCGTCCGTTCGTCCTGTTTTCCTTGGTATTATTTCTTTAATAATTCGAATCAGCGACGCGTGGGAATATGGCTCAGGGCTGTCAGGTTGGTAGTTGATTGGTTGTTGTTGAGTTTGAAATTGTTGTTGGTGGCTACTGTAACGGCCAACGATTGTCCGAGCTACTCATGTCCAAACTTGATTCTCAGTGAAGGAATTTATCCAATTTGCCGTTATAAACGCGTTTGATTGTTGGTTTTCGTCTTTGTGTAGAAAGGAAATAGTCTTCAGGCGCCATTGACTATTGCTCAGCAGGGCTAGGAGTCGTTGCGACGTACGCCACACTCTTGTGTACCATTACTGTTTTTCTTCAGTGAACTGACTCTTTTCTTCTCCTGGAATTTCACTTATTGCATTGGAAAACGGCTCGCTTTGTTTTTTGGTAAGTTCGCCTTCTTAGTTGTGCGTAACGGTTCTCTTGCGTGATTTGAATCCGACCCTAACCTCTCCCTCCTGGTCAATGTTGCTTATGGTTCGGTTTATTTCAGGAACTGCGGCAACGATTGTCGTTGGGATGTGTATGTGCCACTTGCTGCGTCTATTCGTTTCGTCAGAATTCGTTTCCTAACCCCAGGACGCGATTATTGAAATTTGGGAGCTGTTAAGAAGGTACTGTGGTTGTTAGTTGTACTGAATTTGTTTATTCCCACCTGTATTATCGACACTTTTGTTAACAGGGCTGTTCAGCAACTTCACATGGACCGCCTCTTCTTATTTCCAATCCAATTTGAGTTGTGGTGATGAACCAAGTCTGCTGTTACGCTGAAGGCATCAGGTGGTCCGTCTTTGTGTTCAACATTCCATCGCCCAAGAAGGAATAAGTGCAGGTAGTAGTAGAGTGGTACAGCATTGGAATGTATGTGAGTTTCGTTGATTGTTTAGCTAAGTTTGGTGTGGGTATGGTCACCATGGCCAAGAAGGAGAAGCCCCACTTTGTATCCACCATTTGTGATTGGGCATCTCACCTGGTGTGTGCGTTGGGAGTGGTGTGTTTATCTGACCTTTTTAGTGCATGGGGATTTTCAGAGACAATTCTTGGAACGACTCTTCAAAAAGTTGGTCATGCCTTTCTGCCTTCGGATCAACGCTGACAACAGAAAGGCCTCTCCCAACTACATCTTTCAACAATTTCATTCATCGCTCAAATGGGTTTTGGAAACTTGAAGCACACAGGAAGTGTGGTGTGATAGTTGTGGTGTTGGTGTTGATATGTTTTGCCAGATCTTGTGACGTTCTTTTGTAATTGTAACTTTATTTATTGTCTATGCATGAGGGTACTTTAGAGGGGATTCTGCAAGTGAATCATCAAGAAATGTGACCTTGAGACTACAAAGGAGCCTCGTCAACTGTCAGCCTTATGTGAACTGGTTCGCTTCAAAGTTCCATTCATCGCTCAGCTGGAAATTGAGTACCGGAAGCCAACAAGAAAAGTGGGGTGAGGGTGGTGGTGTTGGTTTGTGTTTTATCTGATAATGTTGTCTAAATTAATGTTGTTTTTGCATGGGGATATTGCAGTGAGAATGGTGGGAGTTTATTTACAAGAAATGTGGATCCAGCCTATTTGGATGTGTGTACTCAACTGGTTCGCTTCAGAATTCCATTCAGCTGTGGTTTAGAAGCTTCAAGCCGACAAGAAAATGGAGTGGGTGGTGGTGGTGGTTCACTGAATCAACTGAAGAGGTGACAGGTATTGGAGGTGCTGGTATACTGATTTGCCCAAATATCTTTTTCATTGGTTGTACTTGACTTTTAATGTAGGGAAAGAATTATCATGTATTGTATGTTTCTGTTTGGCACTGAGACAGGAAGTGAGAGGTGATGGTGTTGGTTGTGTTTTTCTATGTATTGTGTTGGTTTCTTTTAAAACTTACTTTCAATTTTTGTTTTAGTGTGTGTGACTTTCCATTGTCTTTATATTGTTTCTTCTGAGTTCTTAGTTTCTTGCTGTCTGACAGTGAGGTGATTGAGCATTGATTTGGTTGGCTGTGAGTCTTATCTGATATAATGTTTTCACTACACACAAAGCTTCCGGCTAGCTGAGTCTCAGCCTCCGCAACTGGAAGTACCCCAGGTAATTATGTTCCTTGTTTGCTGTTTTTTTTTGTGAGCTCATGTTTCTTATTTTACTTACTTTAAATAATTTCTAACTCTTGTTCTTTTTTTTTTAATTTTAGTGATCACATTTGGAAACAAGTGGATGCAGTCATTCCTTCAAATAAAAAGGCCAATCTTGTTGACCGCTCTATGACAAAGAGGGTTTAGCCATCAAGAAAAGCAACAGGGAGAAGTTAAGAAGGAGAAGAAATTGTGAAGTAAACCGTTCAGTCGTGTGTTGTGGCTCTGCTTGGGAATGCTCTTATCACTTTGAATAGTGACTGGCTTGATTCCAGTGTCCAAGGTATGTGCACTGTTATCCTATTGTTCTACATTCTCATGAACACTGTTTGTGAATCCATTCTCATTATGATCTTTCTTTCCTCTTCCTGCAGGATGTTGTGATGTGTCATATGTTTTTGGCTCCTGGATGTATGTGCCTGATTGCTGTGGGCATAAGTTGACAATATGTTGAAAAGCTCTTGTCCTGTTGTGATCTGAGGTAAATTTGATCTTATCTTACCTGAATTTTAGCATTTTGAATGTTCAATGTGTGCTGATAGAATTGTTTTCTCCTTGTTCCTAGCTGTACGCTGACTCAGGGTGAGGCGACTTAGTTTGCAGCGAGTCAAATCGGATTTGTTGGCATAAGAATTATCTTATCTTGTGTGGTTCATTGCATAGAGAGCTTTATGCTGTCTGAGACACAGCCTGCACCTTAGTTAAACCCAGGTAATGCGTACTCTTGTGTGCTGTTTCATTGTGTGCTCAAATTTCTTTTCTTTTAAGGCATGTATAACTTGCATCATTGTTTTTTGTTTTGTTTATTTTCCAGTTTTACTTTTGACATTATGACAGATGTGTCTTTTTCTTGAAATGCCCAACACTTCCTTGTTGGCCCGGCTTGGGCAGACTATTGAAGACCTGTATCTGAAGGCACTAAATATAATCTGTGATCTGAGGTAAATCTCAGTCCTCTACTGTGTTATACTATTACAAACTTGTTATGAATGAGTTATCACTTTTTTGTTTTCTTCTTGGTTTTCAGGCTTGTGCTGTCTGACAGTGGGGAAACTTGAATGGCAGTGAGTCTCGACTGATTACTTTTCATTGTGTACCAAGCTTGCACCTATCCGAGACTCAGCCCTCAACTCAAAATAGCCACAGGTAATCATTATTCTGTTCTGTTTTAAATTTGTTTTTTTACCTATTTAAATTTTTTCTAACTTTTTGTGTTTGTTTGCTTGTTTTTTTCAGTTTTACTGATGACACTACACACTGTGTGTGAAGTCATTCCTTTAAGTGCAAAATCCACCCTTCTTGCTCAGAGAATTGAAGGAGCGGAATCATCAAGAGAACCTACAATGAATCATCATGAACTGAAAGATTGAAAGGAGAAGAGAATGGTTTGTCAACAAACTTGTAATTATTGTTTTTTTTGCATGATAGCATTTTACCCTAGGGGGTATTCTGCAAGTGAATCATCAAGAAGCATCACATTGAGACTACAGAAAAGCTTTGGCAAGCAGAAGCACTCTTACAACTGTCTTCATCAACAATTTCATTCACCGCTGTTCTGGATACTAAGAACTTGAAGCCAATGGGAATTGTGGGGTGATGGTGATGGTGTTGGTGTGTGTTTTATCTGATAATGTTGTTAAAATTGATATTGTCTTTGCATGGGCCCTATTGCAGTGGTCATTCTGGAAGTAAATTTTGAATAAAATGTGCCTTTTGAGACTTAAATGGGCTCCAACAACCATCTACACAACTGCTTCGCTTCAAGACTGGGTATCTCTGGAACTTCAAGGGGACAAGAATAATAAAGTGGGTGGTGGTGGTGTTGGTGTGCTTGTTTGTCTGATTTGTCTTGTTTTAATTAATTTTGATTTTGCATGGGCCATATTTCAGTGGGACTTCTGAAAGTGAATTTTGGAATTCAATGGGAATCGCATACTGGGATGTGTTACGACAAGTGGATGTGTCTACTCAAGTGGTTCGCTTCAAAATTCCATCTGTCTCTCAGCTGGGTATTGAGAACTCCAAAATTTTAAGAGAATAATTTAGTTGGTGGTGGTTTATTGCGTCAGATCATGGAGTGGTTTGAATTTGATACTGGTGCTGCTGTCAAATTTGTTTGCCATACTATCTCTTTCATTTGGTGGAATTGAGATTAATTTTAGGGAAATAATTTTCAAGCCTTCATGTTAGCCCTGCCTTGTTAGCTGCAACCATTTTGAATACAGACTGTCTTGCTTCTGGTGTCAAAGGTAGGTGTGGTCTCTTTATGCATTCTTCTATAATTTAGCACTGTTGGTGACTTTTCTCGTTGTGCTCTTTGTTTCCACTCCCAGCAGGGTCATGTCATGTCTCATGTAGACAAGGGAGTGTTTGTTTTGATCTTAATTTAATTTGAGAGATGAAACTCGGATGCCATTTGTAATACAAGAGGTGAGAAATGCTGCCACTTTGTGGTAATGGTTAAATATGAATGTGAAAACTCTTATTTCTGGTTTTTTTTCCCCCTCTTTCATTTTAGTTTTATGCTGACTGACAGTGAGCCTATTGACTGATATGGCAGTGTTTCGCCACTGGTTTACATTGCATGTGGGTATACATAGTTTGCAGTGAGTCGCTACTGAGTTTAGGTTACATAAGGAAGTCTCCGGCTGTCTGAGAACCAGCCCTTGATTGAAATAACCACAGGTAATCTTTTCATCAGTTATGTTTGACATATGTTATTATTTATTTAATCGTATTGCTCACTTTCTTTGTTGTTTTTACTTTTCAGTTTCACTGATGTCATTTGAATACACATTGAGAATAGTCATTCCTTCATTTACAAAGCCGTCGAAGGTGGCCACTCTGAGACTGAGTCTTTGAACCTCTTGGTGCTTCTGCGCTTCTCAAGTGATTTGTCATTACTGTGCATCGTATCAACTTTCATAGACTGGATTTGAAGAGTAATAAGACTACACAGGTAAAACATTATCTGTTTTGTCCAGTTTCATTTGCTGCACTAGTTTCTTTGTATTTGATGAATTGAATTTCTTTTTCAGAATTCCACTGATGACACTGGGGAAGTGGCTGTGATTTTCAAGTATCTAAATTGAGTATCATCCTTGTTTGCCACTGCATCCCTTTAACCCTGGCCTGCACTGCTTTTTCAGAGTGGCTTGTCATTGGTTCTGATACTAGGTAATTTTCATTACGTTACATTTTATGAATCTAGTTTGCCCTTGTCATACTGGTTTTGTTTCCGGACAGGATATGCTGGGAGTGGACTGGAAGTTCTGATACTTGGATCCCCAAAGAAGAGACTCAACAGTAACTTATTTGATCTTAAGGGATCTGTAATTTGAGGTACATCTCAGTCCTCTACTGTATTTTACAATTTTATACTCCTGATGTATGAATTATCACTGAAATGTTTTTATTCATGTATTTTAGGTTTATGATGCCTGAAAGAAGGAAGAGTTGGTTGGCTGTGAGTCGCCATTAATTTATTGTTGACATTATGTACACAGCTTCTGGCTGTCTGAGACTAAACCCTTAACTTAAATATCCACAGGTATCCATTTTGCAGTTATGTTTGACACTTGTTATTATTTATTTAAACGCATTGCTCACTTTCATGTTTGTTTGTATTTTTCAGATTTACTAATGTCAATTCAATACACAGTGAGAGAAGTCGTCCCTGCGAGTGGAAAGCCATCCTAGTTGGACACCCTAAGACAGAGTACTGAAAGTGCTGAGCAAAGCCATCACCAGCAAATGTAGGATTAAATTCAGAAGAGAATGTGAAGTCAACAACTTTATTATGTGAGAGAGTTCTTAGTTGATGTTAGTGTTTTCATGTCTCTTGTGCATGTGGGGCATTTTAGAGGGTCTTCTGCAAGTGAAGCATCAAGAAATGTGACCTAAAAAGGCTACGGATGGGCCTGGACAACTACCAGCCCTAATTCAATTGTAACGTTCAACTATTTCTTTCATCGCTCAACTGGGTTTTGAAAACTTGAAGCCTGCTGGAAGTTTGGGGTGTTGGTGTTGAATTTATTGCCATGTCTTACAGTTTTTATTCTTTTAAAGTAACATTAAATTATTGTCTTTGCATGGGTTGACTACAGAGGGTCTTCTGCAAGGGAAGCATCAAGAAATATGACCTTCAGACTGCGGATGGGCCTCGACAAGTACCAGCCCTGTTTCAACTGCATCGTTTAACAATTTCATTCACCGCTCTACTGGGTTTTAGAAAGTTGAAGCTAACAGCAAGGGTGGGATGAGAGTGGTGGGGGGATGGTGTGTCTTTATTGTCTGATTCTGTTGTTTAATTTAATATTATTTTTGCATTGGGCCATATTGCAGTGCGAATTCTGGAGGTGAATTTTGAGCAAGACATGTTGCTGGGCATCAACACTTGTTTGTGTCTACTGCGCTTCAGATTTCTATTCAACGCTCAGCTGGATCAATTAAACCTCAAGCGGACAAGAAAATACAGTGGGTGGTGGTGGCGGCTAATTGGGTCAAGTCAACGGCTGATGGGATTTGGTGGTGTTAGTGTATGTGTTTAGCTGAATTCGTTGCTGTGTTTTGTTTTTGCTCACTTCAGGTTTAGTTCAGAAAAAAAGTAATCATCCTCTTTTGCCACTCCAGTCCTAACTAGTGTAGCTACCTTGGCCTGCACTACTGTTTTATAGCCTTTTCTGAGTGGCTTGCTTCTGGTTTTGACACTTGGTAAATTTCATTACATCCATTATGCAAATTTATGCATCTAGTTTTCCTTCTTCATTCTGGTTTTGTCGTTACAGGATCTGCTGAGAATGCACTGAAAGTTCGAAGACTTGAATCCTCAAGTAAGAGACTCTCAACAGTGAGGACTGGAGTCAAGTATGGAACTAATCTGGAGCCTTTAGAATGGGATTACCTTATCAGTGCAAGAGCCTAACTGAATACGGGTAAGAAAAATTGGTTTCATTACATCTTTCTGTCATTTGTCACTTTTCCTTACAGTGTGGGTTTAATCGTATCCCTGCTTGAGTCATACATATATGGATAAAATTAATTTCTGTTTTCAGGTTCTGCTGCTTCTGAAATTATGCAGATGAGATTTCTCTCCAAGCTTTATATGCTTCGACCCAATTCTGTGTGTCCCATCTAGGTTGCGTAATTTCCCCCAGAATATCATTTTTGCTCAAGTTATTGAGTGGTGGATCAGTTATAATTTTTTTAATTTGAATGTAATTCAAAACCTGTGTCACCTTGTTTTACGGTGTTTGTTAATTTTAATTATTATACTTGCATTGTTGTTCACAAGTATTCACTCCGTGAGATATTGTAATAAATGTTTTTAGTGAATGTTCTGTCATATTTTAAAATATTTACCTCCTACCCCTTTGAATCAGTGTGCGAGTGCAGTGTTGACAACACTGGTACAGATTAGGAGATTCTAAAGCAGTTAGCATTTTCACAACAAAGACATGGGTCTCCCTGACTGGAAAGACGGAGCACCTTCAAAAAAACTCAAGCGTTCAGTCTGTGAGAAGCTTGATGGGAATCAACACTGAGGTGTCACCTTTTGAACTAAAGTTATTAAAAGGGGACTCACTTTTGATTCTATTTCAACAGCTTCATGATGAGCCACTTAGTGCACATTCTGAAGTTAATCCCTTGCACGGATGACTTGTTGTGACAGGGCAGGAAAATGAAAGGTATTATACTTAAAAAAGTTGTGTTCATTGACAAGTTTTATTGCTGGCAAGGTGGAGATGGAGGGACCGTAGATTGGTGATGCAGAAGGGTGTCTCTAAAAAAGAGTGCAGACAAGGGGAGAGCGGACCTCCCACACTCTTAGAAATAATGTTGTAATTGAACAGCACTGGTGTCGTAAAGGTTTTTAGCAACACATTTTGTCAGCCAACTAAATATGTTGTAACTATGGTATTGTCATGTGATGAAGTCGTCATCCACCAACAACTTTTCAATCAGTGACGGCTGGAACATCATCGATCTGAGAGTCATCACTAACATGCAATCAGTCAACAATATGGCTGTTTGCGAACAACAATATCGTTCGTCGATTAATTTAACTTTTTCCCAACAACCCCTTGTTTTCCTTTACCTACATCAGACTTTGTTGTCAGTCAACAACATGGTTGTTTACAAACAACGAGTATTGTTTGCATATTATTTTAACTTCCTCAAACAAACTCACTCTTCACCGTTCCTTTCATGTACAAATGTCCAACTATGTTTGTCAGTGAGTGACAGAATTGTTGACTTACAACAGGATCGTTAACAGATTATTTAACTTTCCTCCAACAAACTATAAGAAACACCATCTCTTTTCTTTCCGTGGCACAAATGTCAAACTATGACATCAGTTGATGACATGATTGTTTACATGTAGCTACTTTCATTTACATATTACTTCCACGTTCCTGTAACAAACTCATTCATCACCTTTCCCTGCATCCAGAAGTGGCAAATTATGCACAAAAGATGTCATCATTGAACGACATTGTTATTTACAAACATTAGTGATAGTGAACGATAGGGTTGTTTACAAACAATCAGTATTGTTCACAGATTACTTTAACATTCCTCCAACAAGTTGGTTGTTTTAAATCAATATAAATTTTATTGTTCCTTGATTGAAATGTTGTTTTGAGATGACATAAAAATACTTTTGAATCAGAAAAAAATTATTCATCACCAACCAAAAGTGGCGTTTTAAAGTTAAGTTTAAGTTTTGCTGTATCTTGACGACATTTTCATTTTGGATTTCAATTATATGTTGTCAGTTTTTGCGTTGTTATTGCACAACTTTTTCTAACAGTGCAGCCCCAGCACATGCAAACAGAAAGCAAAACACACAGTTAGGCAAGGGCAGCCCCGGTCAACAGCTGCCTGTTACACACCAAGGAAAGCGAGACAGGTATGTTGGGGTGCTGTCGACGCGTCAAACTGGTGCACCGATGGCGCCTAGCCCGCCTGTTGGTTAGGCAGCCGCGCGGTGCCCACGTACGTTGGGTTGCCTACCCTAGTGAGAGCAGGGGTCCGAGCCCCTCAAGGCGCATAGTATTATGCACACAAACGGACAGCCGTCTCATTCCTAAGGAACGTTTCTTCGCTCTGTCTCCCTCGATATCATAAAGGGGACCGTGAGACAAGCGCGCTCGGCCAGCTAGACGCACTGCTGGGAGGACGCGGTGCTCGGCGAGGCACGCGCGCTAGGCCAACTTGACGCACTGCTCGGAGGACGCGGTGCACAGCGAGGCTCGCGCGCTCGGCCAGCTTGACGCACTGCTCGGAGGACGAGGACGGTGGCAGCGTTTCACTGGCGCGGTGCTGGCGCCTAGCCCGCCTGGCGGTTAGGCAGCCGCGCGCTGCCCGCGCACGTTGGGTTGCCTACCCTACCGACAGCAAGGAGCCGAGCCCCTCAAGGCGCATAGTATCACGCGCATGCACACAAACGGACAGGCGTCTTGTTCCTAAGGATCGTGTCTTCGCTCTGTCTCCCTCGCTATCATAAAGGGGACCGTGAGGCACGCGTGCTCGGCCAGCTTGACGCACTACTCGGAGGACGCGGTACACAGTGAGGCGCGCGCCCTCGGCCAGCTTGACGCACTGCTCGGGGGACGTAGTGCACGGCCAACTAGACGCACTGCACGGGGGACGTGGTGCACGGCGAGGCATGCGCGCTCGGCCAGCTTGTCGCACTGCTCGGAGGACGCGGTGTAGAGACCCTCCCGCAAGAGGTGCGCAGGCCAGCGCTTGGTAGTCCCGTGCGACCGCTGTATACCTGCTGTGCTGCTACCGCTGTTAGGCGGATTAGGGCCGCCCGCTCCGCTTTCACTGCCGCCCAGCCCGCCCGATGATTAGGCAGCCGGTCGCTGCCTGCGTCTGCTGGGTTTCCTACCCGACGAGGCCTGGACTGGAGCTGGGCCTTGCCCACCTCTTCGCAGCGCGGTGCGACAACTAGCTGGCGGCATGGGCGCCGTCCCCTGAAACAGTGAAGTGTTTTGAAAGCATCCCAGGAAAGTCACGAGTGAGACCGAGCAGTGAGAGCGGAACACAATAGTGCGGAACCCTGAGCGGTGTTGTAAGCGGAAGGGCAATATAAACCAGCTACTCTTGACACGGGTTTTGAACCCCGGACTGAAGAGGAGTGACATTTTGCAGTCCGGGGTTCGCAGGCCGTCCTCAGAGAGTACCAGTACCACACCACCTTTCACGGTCTTCAACAAAAAGCAGTTGGGCACATCGGAGCCGGTTTACCTTGGTTGGGACGCAGGAAGATTATGTGTCGTCGGAAGTGGATGCCGCGTGGTGCGCGTAACGGAACGGGTACATATGTGATATCAGAGTGGAGCACGCACGGCCGGACTCACCAACGCACCGCGAGCCCCCGGAAGCACAAGCAGACCCTCGGTGTGTCGAGAGACTGGCCTGAGCCCAGGGGCTCGAATCTAGGCGGGGAGATCAGTAGACAACAACGAGAGCGCGCTTCGGTGACCGAGCAGCGTTGTAGGGCCTTACGCAGCTACAGTGCACTCACCAGCCACTTCTACACCAAAGGGGGATATGTAACTCAATGCTACTGTTTGAATCACGGTCTCCCAACTGTGCCGTCAGCGCCTTCAAGTCAGTGATGCCAGCTACATCCACCCCCACACAAGAGAGGAGAAGGACTAAGAGATGACAACAATAAGCAAAGAAGCGCGCACTGCATACTGCTTACCCAGGGGCGTAACACCGCACCGTTAGCGATGACGGTGACGGTTTACTGCACCAGCGCCAAGATCATCTGGGAAGGCAGAGCGCTCTTGGACTTCCCTCTCGCCTAAAGCGACAACGACAACGAAAGCCATGGCTCCCTGCACCAGGGTCTTCGGCGGCCTCCCCCTCCGGGAGCTCGGCCTTGGCCGCCTCGTCGCGGCGCGTCTGGAGACCGAAAACCGTGGCTGGCTCCCCTCTTACCTTCTTACCTACTGTATTGTTAGGGAGTACCCCACGGCGCCCGGGAGTACCCCGCGCCGACTACTTGCCGGCCACTTGCCGGAGCCCGCCAACAACGTCGCGCAGCAACCGGCCAGTCGACTAGCCACGACGACGATCCTAGGGCTCGACGAGTCTGCGAGCGTGTTGCCTTTTGGTTTCTTTGCAGCGGGATCCACGACGATGCACGCTGCGCTCCTGCGCTCGGCGTTAGGCACCTCGTCGAGCTTTGCGAAGCGCGCATCCGGACGACCGTCATGGGTCCCTGCAGTAGGCAAGGACCACAACGAGGCTCGCCTGCTACTTGGTTCAAGCCCTAAAGTGCGTCCGCGGAGTGACAGCAAGTACCGGCACGCGAGTTGGCGTCGACGAGTCAGGCTGCCCAGCGTGCCCCACGTGCCCGGCACCATGGAAGTGTCGCGTTGGAAGTGCCTTCCGGAATGTAAACGCGATGGGACGTCCGCTCAACCGGGTTCTGGCTGACAACTGCCTCAACGGTGGCGCGCGCGTCCGTTTGCATGGCGCGTACGAACAATTGGTGCGCTGGTGACCCGTGGCAGATCCGTAAGAGCAGCGGGGCGACACGGCGTCTACCTGGTGGTCGTCAAACACACCATCGGTCTGACCCTACCAGGGCGCGTTGCCCAACTGCTGCTCCCTCAAACACAGGATGTCCGCGTGTCGACTACCATATCCATGTTCTCTTGCTGACGCTGGCCCCAACAACGCATCAGCCGCACCGTGGCCTCGGAAGTAAAGACGAGGGGGTGATGCATGAGATTCATCGGAGAGCCCCCGGACTTACTTCCCGAAGGTCCACGACGGCAACCCCCTTCAGGCGCTTGGCCTTGGCCACCTCGGCGGGGCGCGGCGCGTTCGGAGAGCAAGCCGTGGCTCCCTGCAGCAGTGTCCGCGACGGCCTCCTACTCCTTGAGCTTGGCCTTGGCCACCTCGGCGCAGGTGCAAGACGGGCAAGACAGTAAGGAAGCGGCAAAGCGGCGATCCGTGGGCGGTGGGCGTTCCCCGGGTACATGGCGCCAGGCGCGTTTTAAGGAGCTTCCGACAGGGAGGGGGGGGGGGCGATTTCTATGTTTTGTCTACCTACAGGGGCATGTGATGTGGGTTGCCTACTAACAGGCGTTTATGGAACCTGACGGGGGGTAGGGGGGGCAACAGCCCCCCCCCCCCCCCCCTCGGCCCTCAAACCGCGCCATGGTGGCGCAGGTCAGCATCAACAGAAATTATTTCGAGTGTAAAGGACAAATGCGGCCTTTGTGACCTGGACGGGCCCATGAGCGGAGTGCCACCGCATCGACCCTCTCCTTCAGCAAGGTGCCCAACGGCGCCTACCTCTAGCACGGCGTTGGTGGCCAGTGGGCGTGCGTCCGGAAAGCCACCATGCCGGCCTTCTCACCGGAGAGGTGCACGACGACGCCTTCCTCTAGCAAGGCCTTGGTGGTGCGGTCACACGTGTGAACGGAGTCATCGAGGCGGCCCTCTGTGCCGGCCGTCTGTGCCGGTGAGATGCCCGATGACGTCGTCTAGTGGCAGGGCCTTGGTGGCCTACCTGGACGTGTGTCTGGAGAGCCCCTACGGAGGCCTTACCCGCCGGTGAGGTGCCCGCCAGCGCCTTACTCTAGCACGGCCTTAGTGGCCAGGACGGGCGTGCGTCCGGAAAGCCTCCATGCCGGCCACCCCCGTCTGTGTGGTGCACGACGACGCCTTCCTCTAACACGGCTTTGGTGGACTGATCGCGGTCGCGCCTGTGAACGGAGTCGCTGAGGCGGCATTCCCTGTTGGTGAGGTGCCCGACAACGCCAGGCTGCGACGCCCTCCCCTCCGACGCTTCAGGCGAGCTGCCTGACGACGCCGTCCTCTAACACGGCCTGGGTGGCCCCGACGGGGGTACGTCTGGAGTCCTGCCGCACCACCCCCCTGGCGGTGAGGTGTGCGATCACCCTCCCTGGCGGTGAGGTGTGCGATGACGACGTTCTCGAACACGGCCTTGCGCGCGGGCGAGCTGCCCGACGGTGCCGTCCACCGGCATGGCCTTCGTGGCGTGGACGAGGGTGTGTCCAGAGTGGCCAGTCCAACCGGCCAGTCGACTAGCACTGAGCGCGGGCCTGTTAGAGTCCCACACCCACCTCGCCCAATAAATACAGATTCCCTCCCCACTTCACCCCTTCTTTACACTATTCAGGGAAATGTTGGATGGTATTTTGGGAGGGCGGCATACCCGTCAAGTCTCGGGCAAGCGTGGCCTATGCACACTGGGTCTTCTTTCTTAGATAGCATCGTCCAGTTAGCCCTGCTATAATTTATTTCCCCCTTCGCCCCCCCTCCCGCTGCCCCCTCCATCCCTCTTCGCCTCCCCCCCCCCATCCAATCATAAATGACTTTTTTTAATCGACTTTTTTAATCGAATTTTTTTAATCGAATTTTTTTAGTCGTCTATCGAGGTAGGACATATGCACGTCCTGACTAAAAAAAGGGTAGGACAAATGAAATGACTTTTTTTAATCGACTTTTTTTAGTAATTTTTATATTATTTAAATAATGGTAGGACAAATAAATGGTAGGACAAGTGGAGCCACCTCG
>JAWHQI010003105.1:0-13979 GCA_033032865.1 Dactylorhiza incarnata | reverse complement strand
CCCCCCCCCCCCCCCCCCCCCCCCCCCCCCCCCCCCCCCCCCCCCCCCCCCCCCCCCCCCCCCCCCCCCCCCCCCCCCCCCCACAATACATTATTGCGGCCTCCTAGTCACGATCGCTCGTCGACCCTCCCAAACATGCCCATGCCCTCTCATTTCCACCATATGAAGCTCACCCCTGATTATGCCCGACATCACCACTCTCCATCATCCACCTCCAGTTCCACCACCAAAGCCGAATCCTCCGACACACCGCCTCTCCTACCAGGATTACATAAATACCTACCGCTAAGGCCTTTGTTTCCGCTGCAAAAATCATACCCCCTTCACAAATGTCCCCATAAAGAACCGCGGTTGCTGTTTGCATCCGAAGGCGACAATATTGCAGTTGCTGACTTTGAAGCTCTGAAGCTTGAGAATGCCACATCAACGAAGACAACTGGTTTTAGAGTCGTGGGAGAGTATCGTACATAGCCTTTTTGAGTGTGGGAATCGCCGACAAGTATACATTTAGTTGCTTTGAGTGCAAGTTTGTTGAACGGAGGTCCCAAGTGATGTACATAACATATGCATCCAAAGACACGAGGTGTAAGGTGGAAGAAGGGATCAAAGGGAAAACTATTGAAACGGGGAGAGCATAATTTTGAACAATGGAGGGAAGATGATTGATGAGATAACATGTTGTCATAATGACTAGTGCCAATATGGAAGGGGAACATGCATTTGGAACATGATGGAGTGAGTCACCTTAAGGAGATGTCGATTCTTGCGCACACCACCACCATTTTGTCGTGGTGTATAGAAGCAATATGTTTGGTGAAGGATGTCAACTACAACACAAGTCTTTTGAAATTCATGACTCAAATATTCTCCGACATTATTAGTACACATGTTTTTGACATTTGTAGAAAATTGAGTGCGTCTTTTGTTAATAAATGTGCGGGAAAATGCGAAATCTCAAACTATTCATACATTAAATATAACCAGGTTAATCTAATCATCAGTAAATGCCATAAAATGTTTGATACTAGAAAGAATTGGGGTTTTATAAGGACCTCATATATCCGAATGAACTAGAGAAAAAGATACATCACTTCTTGAGTATTTTGCAAGAAGGGTTGAATGATGATGTTTCCCATAAACAGAAGATTCAGAACAAAATCAGAAAAATAAATATCAGGAAGAGCCCGTCAAAGGATAGGTGTTCAAGATGACGATGTCAGTCAACAATATTAATTGAAGAGCATGAGTTAGATGTCGAGGATGTAGATCTCATCCTCCAATCGTCCACTACCAATAATACTTTGCATCAGAGATCCTATATCACAAAGGAGAAAGAAAAAAATTATGTAGAAGTTGTTAGCTTGAGTAAGACTGCTAGCATGTAGTAATTTGAAGCGAGAATCAAGAACATGTAAAACAAAGTGGATTTTAATGATAGGATTGAGAAACATTTCTATATCCAAAGACAACCGAGGTTGCACCAATGGCAACTGTAATATACCTTGGTAATGTTGTTCAAGTATATTGTAGTGGTTGTTGAGATGTCATGTGAGTCATAGCACCTGAATCTACAATCCGAGATTGATTATGAGACAAATATGATGCACCTTTTGTAGAGGCGGAAGACATCCTAACTAGAGATGAGGGTCAACATGGATGGCATGGTGGTCCTCCATGGTGTCAACATGCATGGCACGATGTTAGTAGAGAAGAAATTAGCACAGACAAATATGAAGATGTGGTGGTAAACGAGCCATCAATATAGCAATAACAAAACCTCTCGTTGAGCTATTTGAGCATTGACATCAACAATGTGTGATGACGAAGCCAAGTGTCGAAAATCTGTTTGACTTTGGCTACCACAAATTTGATGTCATCGGCAGTTCAGGTATGAGGTAGGATAGATCGTTGAGTAGATCATATAAATGTTGCTAGCTATTTTGTCCAGAATAAAATGTGCGAAGTTCGCCCCATATCGACTTCGCAGACTCATGTTCCATGACAAGATTATAAGGAATTTTATCCATAGAGTTCAACATCCAAGATTGAATGCGATCATCATCACATACTCATTGTTCATAAGCAGTAGCGGGGATCACATGTATTACATGATGAAAGTGCCCGTACATTTCGAGAGCGCGATGGAAGGAGTTCACCCGTTGTGGGTAACTATCCCGTATAGTTAAAGTGAGCATAAAAATCCAGATTTTCTCTCAGGACTCATGACAAGACGTTACTAATGGAGCAATGCTAGATGAGGCATCCAAGGAAGATCCCATGGTTGTCGAGTTGAGCGAGGACCAGAGATAAGGGTTATGTTCATGGATAAAAAATGTTCTCATCGGAATCAAATGCGTGGAGCAACCGCTGAAGGTCCTCTACAAAACATGCGCTAAAAGCTCTACTGACTCAGGTGCAGGAAACACAATGACATGAAGCCGATTGCAATTGCTGGAAGTAGCTGCGTGGATTCGGCGTGCTTAAGGAAAAGAACCGTGAGGAAGAGGAGCTCAGCGTGTCTGAGGACTTGCGCTTGATGAACAAACTATATGTGGAAAATTTAGCTGCCTTTAGTAGAGGAATTTACTCTTCATAAATCAAAACATTGGTTGTAAATGTTCAAGCAAAAGAGCAAGATGCCTGTTTGATAAACAATTATGACTTATAAAGGAGATACATTTTGGTGACTGCAATTAACAGCGCCACAATTTGGTGAATATGCTTGATAAATAAGTTATTTACCTTATAAATCAAAGCAAATTTATTATGATAAAGGTATGTGATAAAGAAATGAGAAGAAAGATACTGAACTAATTTCAATTGTTTTAACAGCGAGAATCAATAAGGTTAGGAACCCTTACTAAGCTTGAGATGAGTTTCGAGAGTTACAATTACCTAGAATCTTCAAATGTGGCTAGTAGAGATGATGGTATGAAGGAAAGTAGGACATTTGGGATTCTTTGGTAGAGGAGAGATAGGAATGTCGAGTGTATTCAACATCGTAGAACCAAGAAACAATGTATAACAAAGGAGGAGAAGGGCAGAGATAGCGGATAATGAACAAAGGCTCTCGAAACCCGAAGAAGCAACGACTGATGTAGAAAAGGAACTCCGATTGAAGAAAAGGTTTCCGCCGATGAGTTTCAAACTCTTCATAGTGCAACAAGAAGCTTCTGCGAATGTGAGAAAGTGAAAAGGGGGCAATCGATGATTGAGTTTTGAGATTTTAGTTTAAGATTTACAAGCATAAGTAGCTGAAAATATTTCAAACCACATGTCACAATAATATCATCAACATAAACTATTGGGTTTATTTTTAGTTGTTTATTATTATGGCACACGGATTGATGAGGTGTCACAATCCTCCCATCTTGTATCACACGGATTGATGAGGTGTCACAATCCTACCATCCTGTATTCTCTATATATTGCCCCAATTGGGGCCTAATAATACACGACATGATCTTCTCCCATTTAATTTGGTATCAGAGCAGAAATTCCGATCTCGCCTCCTGCCAGACCCTTCTTCCCGATTCCGCCGGTTTGACCTCTATCGACGGGATGTGAGGACTCGTCTTCCCGATCACCACGACGACGACGACCCGATCTCGCCTCCTGCATCTCATCCCGACCTCGCCTCCTGCGCCCGACGACGACGCCGCCTCCTGCGCTCGACGACGACGCCGCCTCCTGCGCCCGACGACGACGCCGCCTTCTGCGCCCGACGCCGACTCCGCCTGCCTTCTGTTCCGCGGCTGCTATGATGTGCCGCTACTTCCAGGACTGATGCTCTTACCGCCTGCCTTCCTTCTGCTGCTGGTGCTTCGTCTCTTCCAGGGCTGAACGCCTTCCGCGGCTGCTATGATGTGCCGCTGCTTCTTCTTGGTCGGACCTTTGTGATGGGATCTCCTCCTTCCATTTAAGGATTTCCTTTATCTTGATTTCATTCCATGGATTCCACGAATGATGGCTTTGCTCGTCGCATCACCACCACACTTCTTAATGAGAAGAATTTTATTGCTTGGTCCAACTCCGTGCGTGTCTATCTCGCCGGACATGACAAGCTTGATTGGCTTGAACCTAATGGGGTTCCAAGCCTGCCGAGAAAGACGACAAAGCTCTCCGTCAATGGCGCACGGAAAACTTCAAGATTCTTGGGTGGCTTCAATGCTCCATGGAGCCCCGCATTTATGAGCAGTTTATGCGCTTCGAATCTGTTCCGTCTCTTTGGGCCGCTCTGTCCGCACCTATGGGCACACACGTGTTGATACGCGGATTTACTCCGTCTTCCAGGAGATTTCGACTGCTCGTCAGGGTGACCGGTCTGTGCATGAGTACTTCACTTTTCTCTCTGGGAGATTCCAGGAGCTTTCCGATCTCGAGCCACTGAGTGCCTTTCCTCATTCCGAGGATATGCTTATTGCCAAGCGGAGACAGGAGAAGCGAGAGACCTATCAATTTCTGATGGGGTTACGCCCTGAGTTTGAGCAGATTCGGGTTCAGATTGTCAGCATGAACCCGCTTCCAGATATTTTAGATGCTTACTCCATGGTTGAGGAGCATGAGCGTCGTGCTCGCCTGACTGCTCCTTCTGTTCCAGCGCTTACTTCTCCACCAGACCAGATGGCCCTTGCTTCGGGTCGTACTCCTTCTGTGCGAGGGGGGCGTTCTTCTACCCATAGGGGCCGCGGAGGTGGCCGAGGGAGCCCGTTTGCCTCTATTCAGTGTCAGCACTGCCTCCGGACCGGTCATGAGAAGTCCAGATGTTGGCTGCTTTTTCCTCACCTACGCCAGCAGTCTTCCGCTCCCGCTCCTCGGGCCGCTGCCGCCATACATCTGACTCTGGGACTCCTTCAGCTGACTGGAGCCAGCTTATGGCTCAGGTTCAGGAGCTTCAGTCACAGCTTCAGCACTATGCTCTGTCACCTCAGCCACAGACCACCTCTGATCCTGGACCCTCGTCATCGACTTCAGCCGCTGCATCAGGTACTCCGACGGCCTTCATGTCACTAGTAAGGGATCTGCCTCTCCCTGGGTGATAGACACTGGGGCCACTGATCATATGACGGGTGAGCCACACTTGTTCTCCTCTCTTGTCTCTCCGACTGACCATCAGCAAGTTCGCCTCGCCGATGGCTCTGTGACCCCGATTCTTCACCAGGGCACAGTCTCTCTTTCTCCTTCTTTTTCCTTGGATTCTGTACTCCATGTTCCCAAACTAGCCTAAATCTTCTTTCTGTTAGTCGATTGACTCGTGCTTTACATTGCTCGGTAACTTTTGATCCTTCTGGTTGTGTTTTTCAGGACCTGACCACGAGGAAGACTTTTGGCTCCGGCCGTGAGCGCGACGGGCTTTATCTGCTGGATCTCCCACCTCCTGCACCATCGTCTCCGCCATCCAGTTTTGCCACTACTACCACCACCACTCCTGCTATTTGGCATGCCCGGCTGGGACATGCGAGTCCTAAAATTGTATCTTCTATTTTTCCAGATGTCTCATTTGAGCACTTTTTTCAGTGTGATGTTTGTCAGCTAAGTAAACACACACGCACTTCATACCCTACTTCTGTTTCCCGTACTTCTGCACCTTTTGATATTATTCATTCTGATGTTTGGGGTCCTGCCCCGGTCGTTTCTTATGATGGTTTTAGATATTTTGTCTCCTTTATCGATGATTTTACCCGTGTTGTTGGGTCTATCTGATGCGTGCTAAGTCTGAGGTGTTTGACATATATACACGGTTCTCGAGTATGATTCGCACCCAGTTTTCATCCCCTATTCGGATCCTCCGATCTGATAATGGAGGGGAATACACCTCTTCCTTGTTTACTGCCTTCCTTGCTAGCCAAGGAACTCTCCACCAATTCTCCTGTCCCTATACTCCGGAGCAGAATGGAGTAGCGGAACGCAAGAAGAATCGTCATCTCCTAAATGTGACCCGTTGCCTCCTTCGTGGGGCTCATGCTCCCAAATCCTTCTGGAGTGCTGCCCTTCTTACAGGGACTTTCCTAGTCAACCGTCTCCCCTGCCAACCTCTGGCTGGTCGTGTCCCCTTGAGTCTCCTTTCCCCAGCCGCCCGTTGTTCCCTATTCCTCTCCGCGTCTTCGGGTGTGTGTGCTTTGTTCAGGATCGCCGTCCGACTCGGACGAAACTGGATGACAAAGCCATCCGTTGTTTATTTTGGGCTATTCCTCCTCTTCAAAGGGGTATAGATGTTATGATCCCTCTTCTCGTCGGACCTTCCATACTATGGATGTCACTTTCTTTGAGGATGTTCCCTTCTATTGTGACTCTCCTACCTCTACTCCTTCCTCTCCTCCACCATTCTCATCTCCAGTTCCCCTGCTCTCCGAGCCAGACTCTGCTCCTCTACAGATATATACTCGTGGCCCCCGTGGGCCTTCCCATGTTCACCCTATTCTTCGTGATCCACTGATCGAGCCCAGCTCACCGGACTCGGTGCCACTTCCTCTGGCAGGTGATGTTTCTGCTGCTCTTCCGACTTACCTATTGCTATTCGCAAGGGTAAGCGTTCATGTGTTACTGATCATCCTGTGGCTAGTTTGTGTCCTACCAGCGCTTTCACAGGGGTACCGAGCTTTCCTCACCGCCACTGACCAGATCAGAATTCCGAGTTCGACGACTGAGGCTTTTCAGCACCCTGAGTGGGTGGCAGCCATGGAAGCTGAGATGTCCGCTTTACAGAAGGCTGGCACCTGGCGGTTAGTTCATCTTCCCACCGGCAAGAAGACTGTTGGTTGTCGCTGGGTGTTCACCGTCAAGTATAATGCTGACGGATCTTTGGATCGTTACAAAGCTCGCCTTGTTGCAAAAGGCTTTACTCAGACTCCAGAGGATTACGGGGTGATATTTGCTCCTGTGGCCAAGCTTTCTACAGTTCGTCTCCTTATTTCCCTCGCTGCCTGCCACGGGTGGCCTCTTCATCAGCTGGACGTGAAGAATGCCTTCCTCAATGGCGACCTCGTTGAGGAGATTTACATGGATCCGCCACCTGGTTACAGGCTTCAGGGGGAGTATTTGGGTCGTGTTTGCCTCTTGAAAAAATCCTTGTATGGGTGAAACAGTCCCTCGAGCCTGGTTTGAGCGGTTCGATACAGTTGTTCTTCAGAGTGGCTTCACCAGATGTCATGCCGACCATACCTGCTTTGTTCGGACCTCTGCTGATGGTCGTAGGGTCATTATTTTAGTCTATGTGGATGACATCATCCTTACCGGTGACGACAGCTCAGGGATAATCCAGATCAAGGGGGAACTTCAAAAGGCTTTTGAGGTCAAAGATTTGGGGCCTCTGAAGTACTTTCTTGGGATTGAGGTTGCCAGATCTCACCAGGGGATCTCTTTGTCTCAGCGGAAGTATACACTCGACCTTCTGAGTGATACTGGCCTTCTTGGGTGCTCTCCAGTCTCTACACCCATGGACCGAACCACCGATTACACGCTGAATCTGGCGAACCTCTCCCTGATCCGAGCAGATACCAGCGTCTTGTTGGAAGACTTATCTACCTGACCAATACTCGCCCCGACATTAGCTTTGCTGTGAGTATGGTCAGCCAGTTCATGCATGCCCCCGGACTTCTCACATGGATGCTGCTTTTCGGATCCTTCACTACTTGAAGGGATCACCTGGCCTCGGGCTCTTCTACCGTTCATCTCCATCCTCCGATCTTACCTGCTACACGGATTCTGACTACGCTGGCTCCCTGACTGATCGACGTTCCACTTCGGGGATGTGCACTTTCTATGCTGGCAATCTATTTCCTGGAAGAGCAAGAAGCAGAGCGTTGTTTCTCGCTCCTCTGCTGAGGCTGAGTACAGGGCTATGGCCCATGGCGCCACCGAGCTTCTCTGATGCGGACTCTCTTGACCGAGCTTGGTTTTCCTCCTTCTAGTTCCTCGACACTGGTTTGTGACAACCAGTCTGCTCTCATGCTAGCATCTGACTCAGTTCTGCACGAGAGAGACTAAGCATATTGAGGTGGATATTCACTTTCTCAGGGAGCATATCCGTTCAGGGACTCTTGCAGCGTCCTATGTCCCGTCTGCCGACCAGATTGCTGATGCCTTCACCAAAGCTGTTGGGCCTTCCCGGCTCCTTTCTACACATGGCAAGCTGGGCTTGCTTGATATCTTCGCACCAGCTTGAGGGGGAGTATTGGGTTTTTTTTAGTTGTTTATTATTATGGCACACGGATTGATGAGGTGTCACAATCCTCCCATCTTGTATCACACGGATTGATGAGGTGTCACAATCCTACCATCCTGTATTCTCTATATATTGCCCCAATTGGGGCCTAATAATACACGACATGATCTTCTCCCATTTAATTTAAACTAGTAGAATAATATGCCACAAGTTCTTCTATGCATGAATCTATATCATCATATTCCAATTTGGTGGTTCTCATATTACACACCAGTCTCTTCAAAATCTACATCTTTGTCTTCAACTAGATAGTCAAGAAATAATAGAGTTTTTCTAAGTAAATATTTTTTTATCTTTTGTTAAAAGTAACTTAACAAAATTAAGTTGCTAAATAATGTAGAATGGAAGAGTGAATAAAATTCTTATGAGAAAAACCTTAGCTAACCAAGATATAAAAAATTATGGACATATGAATGTTGGATTTTGAACTTCGCTACTTTGTACGTCCAATTGCACTAATCACCACGAACAATCCTTCATCGAGATGATGTCGCTCCTTCCTTGTAGTTTCATTATCAAGGGCTACTCTAAAACTCACCCTAGATTTGTTACTACAGAAAGAAGATTGCAAAACTCGCACACAATGGTGGAAGAAGAAACTCAATTTCATTCATCTGTTGCGGACATGTCGGCCGACATAAAGGTTTGGGACCTAAAATGCCACGTTACCGGTTTTTTTGGTCGTAACGTTTTGGAAAAAACAGGCCGATATATCGGCCCAATAAAACGGCGATATATCTGATATTTTATTAAAAAATTATTTTTTTATTTGTTTTGCTGCCTTATTGCCCCTGTTGCCTTGCTGGTTGTGGTTGCTTCTCTGGTAGCTTCATCCTCGCTGGTTGTGGTTGCTTCTCTGGTAGCTTCATCCTTGCTGGTTGTGGTTGCTTTGTATGTTAAATGTTTCATATAGCTTTTAATATTTAGAAGTTCAATATGTTGTAAAATAGTTAGAATTGTGGCATGCATGCCAAAAATAACATTTAATTATATATATAATTAATTAAATATTAAAACCCGATATATGAAATATCCCCGATATATCCCCCGATATATAAAAAATCGACACGAAAACCCAAACCGACGTGTCCCCGACATCCGATATCTGCAACCTTGTGGACAAAAATACATTGTTACACACGATACTCACATATTTATAGCCTAACATCAGTATCCCAAGGGATGGATGTGACACGTTTTTAGATGGTATATGAAGAATTTATTGGGAGAGTATTTGGTTGTTTTGGGAAGGTTAAGAGATAAGGTGGAAATGCTATATTGTGGCTTAAGGATTGTGGAAGTAAAAAATGGCTATTGTGGATAAAAATAATTGCTCAACGTTTGATAACTTGTTAAAGATTTATATTATAGTATGATAATTTCAAAATATCAGCTATTAACAAACTTGAAGTGGATTTCACATGTAACGTCCCAAGGCCCTGGACTTACCATCGGGACAACGTCCACTGACAGCCTCGCCTGGCGACCGTTACCCGCTGCAACCAAGCACCCCAACCCTCTCCAGCCCACAGGCGGGTTGTTGGTGGCCACAACCTCCCTTTGGTGAGAAGTGATCCAGTTAAGCGCCTCTACGGGCCTTCCCAGGAGGTCACCCATCCCAGTACTACTCCAGCTCAATTGGTGATGAGAAGTGAAAGAACTATATAATAAGCGTGCTCGGGCTGGAGTAGTACTGGGATGGGTGACCTCCTGGAAGGCCCCGTAGATGCGCTTAACTGGATCACTTCTCACCAAAGGGAGGCTGTGGCCACAAACAACCCGCTGTGGGCTGCAACTCAATTGGTGATGAGAAGTGAAAGAACTATATAGTTAAGCGTGCTTGGGCTGGAGTAGTACTGGGATGGGTGACCTCCTGGGAGGCCCCGTAGAGGCGTTTAACTGGATCACTTCTCACCAAAGGGAGGCTGTGGCCACCAACAACCCGCCTGTGGGCTGGAGAGGGGTTGGGGTGCTTGGGCTGCAGCCCGGTAACGGTCCAAGGCCTGGACTTACCATCGGGACAACGTCCACCGACAGCCTCGCCTGGCGACCGTTACCGGGCTGCAGCCCAAGCACCCCAACCCCTCTCCAGCCCACAGGCGGGTTGTTGGTGGCCACAGCCTCCCTTTGGTGAGAAGTGATCCAGTTAAGCGGCTCTACGGGCCTTCCCAGGAGGTCACCATCCCAGAACTACTCCAGCCCGAGCACGCTTAACTATAAAGTTCTTTCACTTCTCATCACCAATTGCTCAATTGGTGATGAGAAGTGAAAGAACTTTATAGTTAAGCGTGCTCGGGCTGGAGTAGTTCTGGGATGGGTGACCTCCTGGGAAGGCCCCGTAGAGGCGCTTAACTGGATCACTTCTCACCAAAGGGAGGCTGTGGCCACCAACAACCCGCCTGTGGGCTGGAGAGGGGTTGGGGTGCTTGGGCTGCAGCCGGTAACGGTCGCCAGGCGAGGCTGTCGGTGGACGTTGTCCCGATGGTAAGTCCAGGGCCTTGGGACGTTACATCACTTAGATTTGGGGTGTAAAAATGAGTGAAGTTTTTCATGACATAATAAATGCTTCCACTTATGAAACATATTTGGAGGATGTGAATGACAAATTAGAAGAAATGACAGATCTAACAGTTGTGGGTATTCATGTCACGAAGATACCAAGCTTGAGTTTACTTGATTTGGAGTTCGAGTCAGAAAGCTGCGATGAAATTATGGAAAGATTGTCATGCAGGAAATTCAATTTAGTGGTGTCAATTTCTGTTTGGTCTTTTAATAAGAAAATGATGGATGTCTAAATTGTCTTTAGTTTAGGCTTCAACTCACGCAATACTTTAAACACAATTCTATAATAAACACCTAGCTATATTAAACTCATAATGGACTTATGTCACCACATAGATAATATAACTTGAAACAATTACAAGGTCGAACTTAAATAAATAAAATTACAACCACATTTTTTAGTCTCATAAAACTATACATAAAATAAAATGTGTCCTTCATCAGTTACATGCCAGAGCCTCAAATATTTGAATGCATATGTTCAAATATTTTAGTATTATGAATGGTCGAAGGTGTGGATGCAAGGAAAAAGCACCCCTCAACTAGACATCTTTGTTGGGAATCTTGCCCACATGATTCCTGATTTGAAGAAGTCATCATGCCAAGAGTACTTCACTTTGTATTTGATCGTACATCTAGTTCATAATCTCAGGAAAATATATGTACATATCGTCGAGAAGAACAGGCAATATCGTCAACAATGCGTGCTTGTCGTTGTAATGACGGGAAGAGCAGCAGCCGCTGAGAAACAAAGTATTCGTCGAACGCTGAGACTTAGCGAGATCGTCGAACGAAGAATGCCGATCGTCGAACGCTGAGACGTGGCGAGATCGTCGAACGAAGAATGGCAACCGTCGAGCGAAGGATGGCAAGATCGTCAATCGCAGAGAAGACACGGGACATCGTCGTGTGGAATTCATGTCGTCGAGAGAACATATGATTACGACGACATGATGCAGGAATGAAGCTCACGACGACATTGTCAGAGAAAGAAGATCGTCGTATATACATAATCCCCATGATATCTTGTATCGTCGAGATACCACCATCAGTGGCAGAAGGAAGATCGCGACGACAAAGTCAGAGACAGCTTGTCATCGTAATGATGCAGATATCTTTAAGCCAGAATTCAAATCTTGCGAACGTACTGTCAGCAGTTAATGCCGCCGCCTGATTGTCCAATCAGCGCGTGCACTTAATGAATCGAGGTATAACGCATACTCCAAAAGAAATAAAGATATCAGCGCGTGCTAAAAATGAATGGAGGTCTGACACATAAAGAAACTTTTTAGAAGACCGTTGGGAGACATCGCAGTCCTATAAAAAGGATACATGAGGTTGCCCTAAAAGGTTAATCATCAAGAAAGAACTTGCGCACATAGCGAATTGAGAAACACAAGCGCCGCAAGAAAGAAAGAGAAAAAGAAGGAGCAGGTATCTTCATCGACTGCTAAGAAGTCAATCCTCATCTGGCTAAGGAAAGATTTGAAGAAGAACCGTGCGCTCAAGATCTGATTCAGAGCAATCTTCTTCAATCTTAAGGAGCCGATCTTCAACAGGTTAAAGGTGTCGATCTTCATCCGGCAGAAGAAACACTTTATTATTGTATTTTCTTGTAAGGCTTGCGGGCCAAATTTGTCTAGCTTGAGGGCTGCAGAGCTGTGAGGCTTGAGGGCCAGGGCAGTGCACTTGCGGGTACGATTTGTCGAGCTTGAGGGCTCGGGTGCAGTAGGGGCTTGCGGGCCTAGTTGTAGACACAGGACTTGCGGGTCTGTGTTGTGTAGGGCTTGAGGGCCTGAGTGTCGAGCTTGCGGGCTCGGGGCAGTAAGGGCTTGAGGGCCTAGGCTGTTGGGACTTGCGTGTCCGTGTTGTAAGGCTTGAGGGCCTGAAGTTTTTGACGGAGTTTGCTGAGCCTAGCACACTGCTGGGTAGGCGTAGAGGGAAAGAGGACTACTCAAGACACCCCGTCTTGAGGAACCTCTATAGATCTTGTGTCGTCTGGTGTGACTTATTTGTGTGTTAACTTTGTGCATTGCTCGAAAATTGATAACTCACACTAATAGATCAAAAAAAAACACCAAGATCACCTAACACCCCCCTCTAGGTGAACGTTCCATCTCAACAAGTGGTATCAGAGCGAGGTTGATCAAAGAAGACTTAACAGTCCGATCTAGATCAGGAATGATTCACCATGGCCGGTGGAGATCCAAATCGCGAAATGAGAGCCATGAAGCTTCCCATCTGCACAAAAGAGAATTTCCCATTTGGAAGGAAAGAGTAAGACTCTTTATGGAGGCAGCTGACCCAAGAATCTACCTGACAATCAAGCAGGGTCCCTTCATCCCTACCACTGCCTCCACTATTGATCCAACCAGGCAGGTGATAAAGAAATATGAAGACATGACCAAGGACGAACTGGCCTTGGCAGGTCTAGACAAGAGGGCACAAAACGTCATTGTAAGTGTCATAGATGACTCACCCTCCAAAATCTAATTCACTGCAAAACGGCCAAGGAGATGTGGGACTCCTTGATCGTTTACATGGAGGGTACTGAAGAGGTAAGGGATGACATGAAATCTCTCCTCAACCAGGAATATGATGCCTTCAAACAAGGCAAGAATGAAACAATCTCAACTGCTATGAGAGATTTTTCAAGATCGTGAATGGACTGAGAAACTACGACAGAGAGTTCACAAACTCTGATCTAAATGACAAATTTCTCAGATCCCTCACAAAGGAATGAGATATCAAGATATGTGCCATCAGAGAGATGGGCAACTGGGCAACATGGACCCAAGAACCTATACGGGAAGCTGCTGTCTCATGAGCTTCAGCTTAATACAAGAAAGGCTGAAGAAGAAGAAAGCTCAAAGGTGAGCTCAAGAGAAAGATCGGTGGCTCTAAAGGCTGAGAGCACCAGAAGATTCAAGGGCAAGACCTCTGCTTCTCAGAATAGAACTGAGAACAGTGAGGAATCAGAAGCCAGCTCCTCTGACTCTGATGATACTGATAGAGAGGTGGCTCTCCTCTCAAAACAATTCTGAAAGCTGCTACACAGAAGGAGGAGGGACAACAGCAGAAGCTCCTCCTCAAGCTCCAGAAGATCTGACTATCGGGAAAGATCCAGGGTCCCAGGGAGGACAGGTATAAATCCAACTCCAGTAAATATGATTTAAATAATACGGTTTGCTAT
>JAWHQI010003104.1:0-14009 GCA_033032865.1 Dactylorhiza incarnata | reverse complement strand
CGTGGGTGGAGTATTGCTGGAATCACCGTGTGCTCATTCCAATCGACCCCAGCCCCACCCCCGGGAGTACGACATATGGTGGAGGTGCGGACCTTCCCCCTACTTCAACAACTGCCGTGCGGAGCATGGCCTCTTCCGCGACGGAAGCTACTGGGCGCCTTCATCGACACCCTGTGCACCCGCACAGGCCGCCTGGGCACCAACCCCACGATAGTCATCAAGCGAGTGGCCTCGATCACCAGGGACAACGTGGACCTCGTGGTCGCCCAGATCAAGGCCGTCATCGAGGCAGTTGAGACGTCTACCCGGGTGATCTACTCGCCTGCGCAGCGGCAGCCTGGTAGTAACAGCAGACTTCAAGACGCGGTTCGCCGGCTCACCAACACCAGCGGGCCAGTGCCAGACGACCAGATCTTCGTGGCCCTCTACATCGACGAGAAAGTCTCGGGGCCCCGGGGACATCGCCGTGGACTTCAACGAGCTGATACGCATGTACGGCAGCGGGGACACCGCTTCCGGAAGTGCCATATACCAGACGCTGAAGGAGGTGCTACCAGCGGCGGCCGCAGCTACGAGGGACCCAGGGCCGCACACGGCCTGCGCCGTCACCGCCACCCAGGACACGCGCCCTCTCATCTCGGCGTCCCAGCTCGCGCGCTCCTCCCCCTCCTTCTTCGACGCCCGTCGGCCGCGCCCCTGCGGACAGGCACCCGTCCGCCGGAAGCAAACTCTCGGACCTTGCGCAGGTAAACGACGCGGCCACCAGGCCGCCTCCCCCTCCGCCACCGTTCCGAGTCACGGCGCTGACGCAGCATCGGCCGTCCGCGCCGCGGCCATCGGCCTCCGACTTGCTGACGCAGCCGCCAAGGCCCCTCCCGGCGACGCCCCCGCGAGGCGAGATTCCGGCCCTCCCGTTCTGCAACGCATGGACCCGCTCACGTTGGCTTTTAACATCACCCCATCGAGCTCCCCGGCCCCGGAGGAGGACTCTCAGCCCGCCCGCTCAACAGGCATCACCCAGACAACGGCACCGCGGCAGCAGATAGAGTCGCCCATCACCGCGGCCTTCAGGAGATTGGACGAGGAAGAGCAAGCTTTCAAGTTCGACCTCCAGCGTAAGGAACAGCCTGCGAGCCGCTGGTACCAGACCGCCAGCGATATGTACTACGACGGCGACCCGGCCCTGGGCGACTGGCGCGCGCCCGCCCCCGCCCGCAACAGGCCCCTACGGTGAAGACGGAGTCCGGCAGCCTCCGGTCCGCCAGGTGAGCATCCGCCCCGGCCCGACTCGGTCCTCGGGCGCCGTCCCGCGCCGAAGACTGCCCAGCGACTCCTCGGACTCCGATCAGGACGCGGGGCGCTTTCCGGGCGGACCTCAACGACGTGACAGTCCGCATGGAGGCAGTCCGCAGGAAGCAGGAAGAGCTGTCCCGCATGATGCCCCCGGCGGCCGGTCCTCTGCGTCAGTCCTCCAGTGCCCCTGCTACAGCCCTCCGTCGTGACCCCGTACAGCGGCAGGCCGGACGAAGACCTGGACAAATTCTTCCGCAACGTAGACATGGCACTGATGGGCTACATGGCCAGCCCTGAGCAGAGGTACGTCTTCCTATATAATAACACGGGGGGAGCAGCCGGTCGGCACTGGACATCCTGGCAACCATCACGGCGCTGCCACCCTTGACGACGGAAAGGCGTACCTCCGCGTGTATTTTCGGGAAGGATTGCACCCGGACGGCCTGAAGCAGGAGCTGCGCGAGCGGCGCAAGCAGCCCCGCGAGACCGTGCTGCAATACTTCGTGGACAAACAACGATCCTGGCACAGCTCGGGATCAAGGACCCGCGGAAGTGCAACAAGCACATCATCGCGGGGCTCGACCGCGACGCGGCGCTGCTGGTCACCAACATGATCAGCACACACACCCCTATGCAGCTCCTCCGGGTCCTGGAGACGCACGAGGAGGTCGAGCGCATGCGAGGTGACTCTAGAGCTAGGCCAGCGTCGGCGCTTGTCGCGGCCACCTTCTCGGACGACGAACAAGACGCCCCGGCTCCTCCCCACGGCGCTGTTTGAGGACCACCTACGAAAATCCATCATGGCAGAGGTCCACCAGGTCATCGCCGCCCATCACGGATCGCGGGAGAGGCTCCACAGGCAGGGGACTCCAGCACCAGCAGCAGCCAGGCCGGCAGCGGGCGAATCGCTACCTCCCAAGTGCCAGCTCTGCGCAGAGGTAGGCCACCGGGCGGACGCCTGCCCTCGCCCACCGACGCTGGAAACCCCAGGGACAGCAGGCAGAGCAACGTCACCAGCAGCGCCAGAGCGTTTCGTGCCCAAATGCCAGCTATGCGCACAGCTAGGCCACCGAGCGGACGCCTGCCCCAAATTCAAGATCACGGAGTCGGGAAACTGAAAAGGGGAGGCGGCAGCGACGCCGCTGTCTCCCCGAAGGTAAAAACCCTCGTCATTATCAATTACGCTTCGGCTCTACTCCGTGTGGACTGCTGCCTACCCCAACATGGCAACAGGGCCCTCAAGGCCGTCATCGACACCGGCGCATCGGTCAACCTGCTGAGCGAGCGAAAGGTGAAAACCTGGAACAGGGTGACCTAAACTACGAGGTGCAGACCGCAAACGGTCAGACCTAGAGGTCCTAGGCCACGGCACTTTCCACGTGGGCATGCAGGGCGAAGAGGTACAGGTACCGTGTCTGGTGGTGAAGAACCTGAAGCCGGATTTCTTTGCTCAGCCTCGCGTTCATGCGGAAAGCACTCATGGACGTCCGTTTCAGCAACGGGACCATCTCATTCCAAGGCACCCAAGGCCGGGTCCAGTGGCCAATGCCAGCCGAGGTGTTTGGGGTCTGCCTGGCAGCAACGGTGCAAGAAAAGGCGCCGGAACTGCAACTATCAGCAAAGGCCGAAACGCGGCTGGGCCCGTTCGAGGCAGCACGGGTTCCCCTGGACGGTTCTCTGCCGGCAGGCGACTACCTGGTCTCGCCATCTCCTAAGCTCGCGGGAAAATCCCTGTTCATGCCGGCAGGCTACCTTCAGGGCCCGGTCCGCGAGGGTTTTTCTGCTCAACCGGGCCAACACGGCCCGAACCGTCCCCGCCGGGATGGCCTTGGCCACGGCTCGCCTCGCGACGCCTCGGCGCGCGGCACTAGCAGCCGGCGACACCGCAGCGTCAGCACAAAACTCCCCGCCCCAGCCGGCATCCACGCCCGGGCCCGCGAACGCGGTAGCAGCACAGCGGCTCCCCCGCGGAGTGGGGCACGGCGCGCCGCGTCGGGCGAACAGCGGACCGACTGCTCGGCGTCAACAACCACCAGCAGCTGAGACGGCAAAACAGCGCGCCTGGCCGGCTCAGCCGACGCGGGCCCAGCAGCGAAACAGCGCGGCACCAAGGTCGCCTCCGGAAGCACCCGCCAGCACCACCACCCCGACCCAGAGCGGAAAAGGGGTCGACGCAACAATCAACAATCACCCGGCGCACCGTTAAAAGGCCAGGGCAGACCACGCCAGGGCACAGTCCAGCAGGCGCAAGTAGCCATGGCCGACGCACGCCAGCCAGCCTCGCACGCGGGTCCCAGGAGCTACGCAACGGTCGTAGCTGGCACCCGCCCAGCCCCCACCGACTCAACTCATCTGGAAGGGTACGTTTCGGCGACAACTTGACCGCCAAGGAGAAGGCCGAGTACAAGGCCCTGTTCAAGGCCCACGAGGAAGTGTTCTACCGCACCGGCGACCCGCTACCCGCAGCAAAGGATTTCCACTACACCATCAAGCTCCTCCCGGTTCCAAACCCATCCGGACTCGCCCGATCAGGCTAGCGCCACGGCAGGAAGAGGCTTTGGAGCAGAAGATCCGGACCATGGAACAAGCTGGAATTATCAGACGGGCACAGACCAGCTATAGCGCCCGATGCTTCGTCGTGCCAAAGAGGTCAGGGGAGTGGCGATTCGTGACTGATTTTTCGGCTCTATCCAAACAGATCGAGAAGGACCCTTTCCCCGCTGACCCCGATGCACGAAGTGGTCGACGCCCTATCGGGGCTACCCGGGTCAGTACCCTTGACCTCAAGAAGCTTTCCACTCCATCCCGCTGGATCCTGCGTCGCAACAGTACACCGGATTCGCGGTCCGCACCCGGCGGATCTGCGGGACCTACGTCTACGCCCGCACGCCCATGGGACTGTCCAACAGCTCGCCTAGCCTTGGCCGCCTGCTGGACCGCCACCTGGGCGACCTGCGCCCCAAGGTCGTGTTCTACTGCGACGACCTGTTCGTCATGTCAAAGGACCCCAACGAACACAAGGACCTCGTGGGCGAGGTCCTGCAACGCCTCAAGAAGGCAGGCCTTCGTATTTCGGCGGACAAGGTGCAGATCTCGACCACGAGAGGCCTGAGTCTCCTGGGCTATGATTTCCTGCTTCCCGGCCGGCGCCCATGTGCCAACAAGGTGTCCGCCATCACGCCGACATGGACCTGCCAAAGACACAGCCGCAACTCAAGCGCGCCTACGGCAAATTCTTGTTCTTCAAGCGGCACATAGCCGGTTTTGTGGCCAAAACCAGGCATATGTGTCCTTGCTGAAGAGGGAGGCCAAGTCAAGGCGCCCCTTCCTCACCCCAGAGGCAGAGGCCGAAGTCTTAGACCTCCGCCGGGTCCTGACGACACGCCCCCATCCTGCAGCCGTTCCGCCAGGGCATACCTATTCAGCTAACCACGGACGCGTCCAAGGATGGCTTGGGTTGGACCATCGCCCAGGAGCAGCAAGATGGTTCAATCGGCGTGGTTGCATACGGCTCCAAGGCCCTGACCGGGGCCGAGAAGAGCCAGCCTGCCAACATCCTTGAACTCCTCGCCGCCGCACTAGCCTGCCAGCAGGAAAGGCACCTGTTCTACGGCCACAAAATCCTGTTGCTGACGGACCACCGCGGCCTGGAAGGCTTCATGAACTACCAGTCCGACTCGCCCAGGGTCAACCGGCTCCTTTCGGTGCTCAGCGAGTTCCCCATCACGGTGAAGTACGTCAAGCCCAGCAAGACGGTGGTGGCCGACGCACTGAGCAGGGACCCGCGGCCATTGGCAGAGGGCGAACCATCAGCAACTGCGATTCTGGACGTATGCCTCACCGCTGAAGCGGGCCCCTGCCCTCTTCCGGCATATCAAGGCAGCGCAGGCACAGGACGTCGAGTCGCCGCCCTCACGGCCTACCTAAGAGACGGGACGCTTCCAGCGGATCCACGCGACGCTGCCAAGATTCGGCAGCAGTGCGGCAAGGAGTACCGCCTGCAGGACGACGCCCTGTACTACAGGTCCGCCCGCGACAGGGCAGGCGCATGGGTGCTGCGGGTGCCCCAGAACTGCGAGGAGGCGGCCCTGGACTTCTGCCACGACCAGCAGGGCCATCCAGGCGTCAGGGAAACACTGCGGTTTGCCCGCCTCCACTGCTTCTTCCCTGGAATGCGGGCGGCGGTAGAGGAGCGGGTGCGCCGCTGTGGTCCGTGCGCACAGGTCAAGCCGGCCAACCAGGCGCCATCCGGCCACATGCGCCCGCGCGTCGAAACGGAGGTTTTCAAGACCATGGCCGTGGACCACATGGGGCCCTACCCGACGAGCCACCCTCGGCGGAACCGCTACTTGCTGTGGTCACCTGCCTGTTCAGTCGCATGGTGGAGCTCTTTGCCGTCCCGGACGCCACCACCGAGAGGACAGCCAAGGTCCTGGAGGAGGAGTTTTCCGTCGTTACGGATACCCCAGGTATGTGCTTTCGGACAACGGCCCGACCTTTCGCAAAGCGTGGGACGACATCGTGAGGGAGAGGTGGGGCGCATCACCCTGGAAGACCTCCGTATATACCCCCCGCCAGAATCCAGCGGAGTGGAGGACAAGAAGATCAAGGCTCAGCTACGTCTTGCCCTCCTGGACCAGCCAAAGCACGCCAATGGGACGACTGGGTCAGCAGCATCCGGTTCCACCTCAACAACAGGGTCAACATGACCGTAGGGGTGAGCCCCTCCATGCTGGTTTTTCGGGCAGGAACTGCGCGGGCCAGCCCAGGGCGACTTCCGCCTTGACCAGCACGAAGAAGAGGAAGCCTCCGCATGGTTCGAGGCGCATTGGAAGAGCGTACAGGCCCCTGCGCGAGGCCGCCGCGGAGCGATCCACGAAGCAGGCCGGAAAGTACGTGGCCCAGAAAAACGAGGCGCGGCGCGCGGCCCCGCGTACGCGGCGGGGCAACTCGTGTGGGTGCGCGCGCACCCCCAGTCGGACAGCGCGGCACGATTCGCCGAAGGTCTGGCTGCCCGTTGGCGTGGACCACTACGCATCCACGCGGTCCGGGCGGACAACGTCTACGAGTTTCATGAGCCATCATCCCCAGTTCCGGTTTTCACCCTGCCGGCAGAGGATCTGAAGCCCCACGAGGGCGCCCTCTCCAGCGAAGAAGGGGCTGACTCAGACACCGACGGCGCGGACCCAAGCAGCGAGGCGCTGACCATGGACGCTGTCCCGGTCAGCAATTCTCCGTCGGCCGAAACAGCCCGCGTCAGCATAGACCTGGCCTCCACCAGTGACGTCAGCCCCTGGGCCGCAGCTGTGCCCGCGGGGCGGCTCCCGCCATCGAGAGGGCAACAGCTGATCCACGGCGCTCCCTATCGCCGGCCCCGGAGGACGGGGCAAGCGAGGACACCAGCTCCGCGGGCAACCCGGGGGACAGGACGCCACGCCCGCACTTCGATCTGCGGATGGGCCCACAGGGCCACCTTCGGCGACACCAGAGGCATCTTAGGCCGTCGCGAGCGTGCCCCGCCGTGGGCACGCGGGGAGTAGCGCGCGGGCCGGCCTTGGCTCGCGCACTCGGCGTTAATAAACACGCCCCCCCCCCGGGTTTCCAGGCCGCAGCCGCAGCCGACGGATCCGTCAACACCATGGGTATAAGTCGGAACACCCCAGGGGGGCCCAGGCAGTCAGCGCATCGTTCTCAACATGGTCACACTCATCACTCTGTGTCTCGGCGCCCTCGTCCACGTCGAGAGCCGGGGAGTATTCGAGCTGGTGCACAGCCCGCGGCGGGCTGGGTCCCGCGGTACCCGCCTCCTCCTCCCGCGGCGTCTCTGCGCGCCACCCTCCTGGCTTCGGAACGTGCGCCGTCGCCGCCGCCGTCGCAGCCGCCACGCCGCGCATGCCGCTCAGCACGCGGTGGAGTACGCGCGGCTGGCGGTGTCACGCCACTACAGGGAGGACGACGGGGCGAGAGGGCGTCACGGCGCGCCCTCGCGGGCCAGGGTTGTTGGGTCCGCGGGGGGGAGTGGTGATTGGGAGTAGCATTTCTTGTCCAGTAGTGTCATTAGTGGCTTAGTGTCATATTGGTGCATGTAGTTGTCTAAATCGTGGAAGTTCATTTAATGTGTGATTTAATAGTGCAAGCTTCATTGTGTATTTAATTAATATATGCTGATTTATGTTTAATAAATGCCATCCATGGGAGGCGGGGTCTCTTTAGTCCCGGGGGGAGGGCGTGTCGCGCCGGTGAGCAGCCCGGGCCGTAGACCTTGGACTGCGCACCGGGCCGCGACGCCGCGGCCGGAGATGTTGGCACAACATTCGTGTGGTGCGGACATCCGGACGCGGCGGGCGTATAAAGGCCCCCGCCGCCTCCTCACGGGGCAGTTGGGATCGTGTCTGTCGTGGGTGGAGTATTGCTGGGAATCACCGTGTGCTCATTCCAATCGACCCCAGCCCACCCCTGGGAGTACGACATTAAAAGGACCTTACCAAAATACTACTTGACCAATACAAACGGTTTCTGTTTAAATAAGATACAAGAGCGTATAGCAAAGCTTCGCAAAATGCAACACCTTTTCTCTTTTGCCTTTTCCCGGATTAGGACCGGCAAAAATTACTTTACATGCCATACTGACACGTTTTTTGACCTTGTGTGATACCCTTACATAATGGCAATGTGACATAAAAGAGTCCATAAAATGTCTTAAGATTTGACTTCCCTTACGGCCAAATACGACCAAAACCATTATTTTCGAGTTTTCACACTGTTATATGTGTGGGTGTTATGAGAAACCAGACATATCATTGCAGTGTTTGTTGTTGTTTCATTACTTTTAGGTATTTTATAAACACATTTTTACCAGGATGCAAAGCAGCCGACTGGATGACGATTTATAAATAAATAAATTCATAAACCAAAAGCTTTGTAGGCCTCGACCAAAATGTCCCACTTATTGAAATACAGACACTTTTGTCCCACGCTTTCAAGTGTTAGACACCGTTGTCCACCTCTTAGAACTGTATTACACTTGGAAAATGAGGCAAATTGGTAGAACAGACCGTTTCCCACATTTCTTAGTGTGCGAGAGCAGTTTCCCATTTTTGGAAGCGTTGGTTAAACGTGGTCTACACTTCCCGGCATGGAGCATTTTGTTCGACGTCTACATGTGTAAGAGTGTCCCACTTTTTAATTATTTTTTTTTTTAATTTTTTTTACAAAACCTCTTCTTATTAGGATGCATAGCAGCCAACTGAATTTTATTTTTAAAAAAGTCATTTTTTATGATTTTTAAGTATTTTATTCCTCATTAAACCTATTTTTAAAAAGCCAAGCAGCCAACTAGACTAAAAAAAATAAATGAAAAATTAATTTTACTCTTTTTTTTAATTTTTTCATTTTTGTTTATGGGAACATCTGGAGGGTCCCTTGTCTGGAGGGCCCCCCCTTATTTTTTTATTGTTTTCGTAGTTTAAAAATAAAAAAATGTTTTTAAAATGTTTTTTTACCTTAAAATAATTTTATATGATTTTCAATTATTTAAAAAAATGAAAATGTTAAAAAAATTTTAAAAAAATTTTGATGCTGAGAGGTGCCCAAGAAATTTTTCATACCGTTCCCGAACTGCACACATTCACCATGCACTTCGGCCATCAGGCAGTTTTTAGCTCGCGAGTAGCGTAACATCTGTCGCGAGTAGCGTAAGATCTCCACGAGTAGCGTAAGATCTGTCCCGAGGAGCGTAAGATCTGTCGCGAGCCCGTTAGGTTAGGTTAGGATGGTTGGACCATTAATTCATGAGTTGCAAGGAAGCCTCCCGTGGGTCCACCAAGCGCTCCACCATCACCCAAGAACAATCATAAAACTACCAGTGGTGGAGCGCTTGGGGCCGACAGGAGGCTTCCTTGAAACTCATAAACTAAATGGTCCAACCTATCCTAACCTTACGGGCTCGCGACAGATCCTACGCTACTCGCGGCAGATCTTACGGTACTCGCGACAGAACTTACGCTACTTGCGAGCTAAAACTGCCTAATGGCCGAAATGCATGGTGAATGTGTGCAGCCCAGGAACGGTATGAAAAATTTCTTGGGCACCTCTCACATCAAAAAATAATTATTATAATTTTCATACCATTTTCATTTTTTAAAATATTGAAAACCATGTAAAATTATTTTTAGGTAAAAAACATTTAAAATTTTTTTTTTACTTTTTAATTAAGAAAACAATAAAAAATTAGGGGGGGGGACCCTCCAGACAGGGGACCCTCCAGAATCTACCTATTTTATTCCTCATTAAACCGATGTTAAAAAGGACAAGCAGCCAACTAGACTAAAATAAATGAATAAATAATTAATATAACTGTTTTTTTTATTTTTTTTTATTTTTTAGGTATTCTATTCCTCATTTAACTATCTTAACCTAACCAGGATGCAAAGCAGTCAACTAGATTTACATAAATGAACAAATATAAACAAACTGCAAAAGCTACTTGTGAGTATACCACGCGTAACCAAGTAAGATTATCATTACTACGCAGACGAAAAAAGACCACTGATTGCAGCAACGGCGAGAACGCGTTGGACTGCCGTTCCCGATTCACCCACAGTTGGGGTGCCTGTTCAGGGTCTGGTGTTGCTGAACGGGTGCTTCTGCAACCGATTGGAGGTCGTCCTCCATTCTGACGACAGCACTCTCAAGGTAGTGTATAACGGGTTCAGATGCCCACCTCACTGTACTTCGCAACTTTCCTGCCAGGTTTGGAGTACTCCGCGCCTAGCAAATGCCATTTTAGTGTAAAACCTGGCTCTATGAGTTGACTCTGGCTAAGAATGACGGGGCAGATACCTCTCAAAATGGGAGCAGCAGCGAACAACAATACTATCTCAAATGTAACCGTGGCAACAATGAATCAGCGCTCCATGACACCGTCGTAACCCCTCTCCCCCCCTCTATCTCTCTATTTCGCCCCTCCCTTCTCTCTTTCTCGTGGTCACGTCCGTCGCTTTCACTCTCTCTCTCTCTCTTACTGTAGCTCTCTTAGCTCTGTCGCTTTGTCTCTTTACGTACTCCCTGTGTCTCTCGTATCCTTTGTCTCCTGTCTCCTCCTTTCCGTCCCCTCTCTCTTTTCTCCGCCCCTCTCTCTCTCTTGCCTGTGTCTCTGTCCGTCTCCTTGTACTTTTTCTCGTTCTCATGGGGCGTCACATGTAGATGGGAGGAATACAAGGTAGGTGTACGCCAGACCGTGTCAGGCTTTGCGATGCTGCGACAGTTCCGACCGTCGACGCCTGCGTATCCACCTAACTTTGCCTGCATCGCTAGCCTGCCATCGGCAGGCATCTTTGCCAACCATCGGTTACAAATCGAAGTGTTTCCAAATGAAGAATCATTTGCCTCTTTGTTTAATGCTAGGGGCTCCGTCCGCACCCCAGACCTCCCTTTAGGGTATGTAATCAGAGGGTTCGCAGGTCAAACTGCATGTTTGCAAAGCTCGGGATTAAAAATAAGATCGAAATTTCCACTGGGTCAAAATGGTTTCCATTTTCGTCATCAGCACCCCCGAAAACCTATGAAACGATGCAAACCTTGGGTTAACTTGAGTTAAAAGTTCAGTTTAGACACAGTTGTCTTTTTTCCCCTTTCTTCAGTAGTTTTTAGTTGGTGTGACTGAACTGATGGAGACAAAAATTTGCATTTTGGTGAGTGGCGACCCAAGGACATATCTAAAGCGCTGCAAAATATTAGCCGGATCGGACCAACCATTTAGGAGGAGTTGTGGCGGACACACACACAGACAAAGTTTTTCAACCCACTCGAGTCACTGGCCTCGCTATCGCTCAGCAGACAAAGCGATTTGAATCACTGCGCGGAATCGCTCGGCTGACAAAAAACGTCGTCGCTCTGTCTCACTGTCTCTCATAGGCCGTTCGTTCGGACGCAAGAAAGAGACAGCTCAAAATACAGCATAGGGTACTTTGGAGAAAAGCTGACCAGAAGTTGAGAAGAATTCAAGAAGTACCATATTAAGAAAAGTAGCCTGTATCCTATACACCTAGTGCATGCCTCGAATTTAACTATTACTTCCTCTTCGACATGTTCCAGTCCAGGTCTTCATTTTTGTCAAACTCAAATTACCATCATGGTAACATTCAGCGTCACCCTGTCAAATGTCCAGCATTAAAAAGGAGAAGAACATGGTGGCGCTGGTTCTGGAGCCAAAGACTTGAAAACATAAAAAAATCCCTAAAGTTCAGTGCGGGCTACATGTGCATCCATATTTGCCAATAAAGATATTGTGTTTAATGATAATGGCGAGTCATTCAACACTGAACCACAGGGGAACCTTTTCGGGTCAAGGAATAGTAAGTATTTCAGAGATCTTCGTTTGGATTGAAACGATCGGAAATGGATGACAAAATCGATCACAACAAGAAAAGTTTTGATCCGGAAAGACTCCTTAGCATAATTCAGCTGCTCCTGTTCAGACTGATTTCCATTGCACGAGCCCCTCTAGAAGAACGCGAGGGGCAAGTTGGATGAGCAACTTAAAGGAGTAAACGTGTTTTGCCTTTTTTGCCTAGACGTCGAGGCTTCCGACGGCCCTCATTGCGTTTACCTATTATTATGTTCCAGATGTCCATGCACTTGAGGAGGTGTTGATAAAGACTGCGCCACTTTTCACGAGGCCTAACAAGGATTTAGCACTTTTGCAGGATTCTGAGCAATTGGTATGTTCTAAAATTAAGGCAATGTCCAGCACAGTGCGTAAAAACTACGTTAGAGTTGGCTTCTTTCAGCCTTGCCTGCACACCCTTAAAACAGCCACTCTTGTTGCTTGCCCAATCAAAAGAGCAAGCCGCGCCAGGGCCGTCGAACCCGGGGAGGGCAGGGGGGGCAATGCCTCCCACCCAACTTTTGCCAGGGGGGGCAAGGGGGGGCAAGCGATTATGAAGGGATAACAAGATGCAAGCAATCTAAACATGGAAAAACACGGTTATGGCCTTTAAAAGGCACATACAATTTCCTCGGAACCGCAAATTTTCTCAGCTCGCTTCGCTCGCCATCAATTAACGTTTACAACAACCATCCTGGATTTCAGACTCAACCACGTTAAAATGACTAAATCTGGAAGCCATAGCGCGTGGCTTCTTGCTAGTTTTGCTCGGGACAGGACTCTGAAAAGAACTTGTACTGAGCTTTTTCATGTAGAAGCCTCTCGCAGCTATTTACATTTAACGTACATTTTGTTGACGAATTGGGTTGGGAATGCACAGGGCCGGACTGGGCGGGTCGGGAAACGGGAATCCCCGACGGGGCCATGGGCCAGGCGCCGGGGCCACGAGGCGGGGCCACGCGAAAGCGTGCCATGGGGCAGGTCAGCCGCCGGGCCATGAGACGGGGCCCGCGCGCGTGGCCCATGAGCAAGGCCAGGCACCGGGCCATAAGACGGGGCCACGCAAGCGTGGTCTATGAGCCGGCCAGGCACCAGGCAGGGCCACGCGACGCGACGCAAGCGTGGTCCTTGCTAGGGCCAGGGGCCAGGGTGTGGCTGTGGCTGGGCCAGGCCAAGACGTGGACCAGGATCTGGGTCCATCTATCGCGTAACGGCAACGCCACGTAGCAGCCGAAGGTCGCCGCAGCCCGCGGGGCTCTAAGCTGTGGCATGGAATGCAGCGTGTGGCGTGGCGCGATCCTTTGCTAGGTAGCAACAATGGGCGTTTGCAAGGCGGCCGCGCGGCAGCACGCAAGTGGCAGGCCAGGGCACGTCGGCGAGGCAGGGCAGCGCGGGCCGGCGCGCCCGCGCGCTGCCTGAGGCAGGGCACGGCACGCTGCTTGCAGGCGCAGGGGGAGCAGCGCGCCGTGCCTTGCCTGCTCATCGCTAGCTTCGCGCTGCGCCCTGCCTGCTTCCCGCCGTTCGCCGTCTGCGCGGCATCCGAGGTGCATACAAGTTTCAACAAGTTGAGCCGGACCGTTGTTTTTTTTGTGCTTCTGCTTGCTTCGTGTGCATCGGCTTCGACGTCGCATGCACCTACAGGGTGGCCAATAATTCACGCAATTCAGAATGCATAGGTTACAAATTCCATTTTTAGACTACAGAGTTCGGCCATAGCTTAAAACACGCGTAATAGACGCCCAATTTGGACATTTTACAGAACTCAATTATCTGCACCGTTCCTCTCCGCAATAATCCAATAACTGAGACATCAATTTCGCCTCATGGGGAATCCCATGCAAACGATAGAGCCACATCTGACCGGTTTGAGCCCAAGATTTCGACACCAAGTTGGGACCTTAACTGTCGATTTTTTGCGTCAGTTTTGGTCTGGATCATTAAAAGGCGATTTTCGAAACCAGCACCGCAAAAAACATCGTAAACAATGCCCAACTCGGTGTCGAAATCTTGGCTCAAACCGGTCACATGTGGCTCTATCGTTTACATGGGAATCCCCATAAGGCGAATTGATGTCTCAGTTATTGGATTATTGCGGAGAACGGTGCAAATAATTGAGTTCTGTAAAATGACTGAAATTGGGGCGTCTATTACGCGTGTTTTAAGCTATGGCCGAACTCTGTAGTCCAAAAATTGGAATTTGTAACCTATGCATTTTGAATTGCGTGAATTATATGTAGCCAACTGGGTTGATTATTTGGGAAAGCACGCTATGAACCATCAATGGTGTTGATAAATTGTGTTGATCTCATGGTGCTTATGTGTTTGCCAA